>BQNB010002727.1:0-121714 GCA_026074375.1 Tanacetum coccineum
TACTGCCACCAAAATCCATAACACATGCTCGAAGCATATCCTCTACTCATGTCTAGTCTTGTACCCAACGCTTCCTGAAAAGCTTGCCATAAGTGTGACGTGAATCGACCATCACAGTCTGAAATGATTGACACCGGCACACCATGTCTCGCTACAATCTCATTGGTATAAATCTTTGCTAATTTCTTCGTCTTATAGTCTTCACGAATAGGTAAGAAGTGATCCGACTTGGTCAATCTAATTGTATAATGCCCACTGCTACTTTTAGGCAACTTTGTCCATTGTTATCTTTTCCCATTTCCACTCGGGAATTTCTGGTTGCTGAAGAAATCCTGAGGGTTTCTGATGTTCGGCTTTAATCTTAGAGCACGTAAGACATCTGCTAACGTACTCAGCAATGTCTCTCTTCATACCAGGCCACCAATACAAGTCTCTCAGATCATAGTACATCTTATCTGCACCTGGATGTACTGAATATCTAGATGTATGAGCTTCATCCATGATTAATTTCCTTACATCTCCAATTGATGGAATCCAGATACGATCAAAGAAGTAAATTTCACCATCAGCTCGTTGCTCAAAGTGTCTTTCTAATCCTCTTAGCCATTCAGCTGGGGCTTTGAGATCCTTGGAAGCTTCGCTCTGTGCTTCCAAAACCTTAGTCTTATTAAATCACGTCTTCAAAATAGACTTGTTGCCAACCCAACTAGGAAGTTTTGATGTTATCATTGGAATGGATTGGTTGGCATACTACCGAGCTCTCATCGATTGTTATGAGAAGATTGTCCGTATTCCTCTTCCGAATGGCGAGATTCTTGAAGTTCAAGGCGAGAGGCCGGAAAAGGATCTTGGATCACTTGCATGTATCAAGGCTGATGAGAAAAAGCTTGATGACATCCGCATTGTCCGAGATTTCCCCGAAGTATTTCCAGATGATCTGTTGGGTTTACCTCATGTGCGAGAGGTAGAATTTCGCATCGATCTGATCCCAGGCGCATCACCAGTTGTTAGATCTCCATACCGGTTAGCCCCTTCAGAAATGTTAGAATTGTCGAACCAGCTCAAAGAACTTCAAGAGAAGGGTTTTATTCGACCAAGTCACTCACCATGGGGAGCACCTGTGCTCTTTGTCAAGAAGAAGGACGGTTCGATGAGAATGTGTATTGACTACAGGGAACTAAACAAGTTGACTATAAAGAACCGTTACCCTCTTCCCAGAATTGATGACTTGTTTGATCAATTACAAGGTGCGTGTTGCTTCTCCAAGATAGATCTTCGTTCCGGATATCATCAGTTGAGAGTCCGAGAAGAAGATATACCGAAGACCGCGTTTAGAACCCGATATGGGCACTTTGAGTTCACAGTCATGCCATTTGGGATGACAAACGCGCCAGCAATATTTATGAAGGAAGTTCAGTTCCTAGGACATGTGGTCAACCGAGACGGTATCCATGTGGATCCTAGCAAGGTTGAGTCAGTCAAGAACTGGAAGACCCCTGAGTCACCAACAGAAATCCGTTCATTTCTAGGATTGGCAGGTTACTACCGAAGGTTTATCGAAAATTTCTCCAAGATCGCAAAGCCCCTCACCCTGTTGACTCAAAAGAATAAGGCATATGTGTGGGGCGATAAGCAAGAGGAAGCTTTCCAAATTCTGAAGGAGAAATTATGCAATGCTCCTGTGTTAGCACTCCCCGATGGACCCGATGACTTTGTGGTCTATTGTGATGCATCAAAACAAGGTTTTGGGTGCGTGCTGATGCAGCAAGGCAAAGTGATAGCATATGCGTCAAGACAGTTGAAGATACATGAGAATAATTATACCACCCACGACCTGGAATTGGGTGCGGTGGTGTTTGCCCTTAAAATCTGGAGACATTATCTTTATGGTACGAAAAGTGTCATCTACACTGACCACAAGAGTCTCCAGTACATATTCGATCAGAAAGAGTTGAATATGCGCCAAAGGCGGTGGATCGAGCTTCTTAGTGATTATGAATGCGAGATCAAATACCACCCAGGCAAGGCAAATGTGGTGGCAGATGCCTTGAGCAGAAAAGAAAGACTCAAGCCGAGACGAGTACGTGCTATGAGTATTACTATTCATTCTGGACTTAAGACTAAGATTTTGGAAGCACAGAGCGAAGCTTCCAAGGATCTCAAAGCCCCAGCTGAATGGCTAAGAGGATTAGAAAGACACTTTGAGCAACGAGCTGATGGTGAAATTTACTTCTTTGATCGTATCTGGATTCCATCAATTGGAGATGTAAGGAAATTAATCATGGATGAAGCTCATACATCTAGATATTCAGTACATCCGGGTGCAGATAAGATGTACTATGATCTGAGAGACTTGTATTGGTGGCCTGGTATGAAGAGAGACATTGCTGAGTACGTTAGCAGATGTCTTACATGCTCTAAGATTAAAGCCGAACACCAGAAACCCTCAGGACTTCTTCAGCAACCAGAAGTTCCTGAGTGGAAATGGGAAAAGTTAGCAATGGACTTTATCACAAAGTTGCCTAAAAGCAGCAGTGGGTATGATACGATTTGGGTCATTGTGGATAGACTGACCAAGTCGGCTCATTTCCTACCTATTCGTGAGGACTACAAAACCGAGAAGCTGGCAAAGATTTATGTCAACGAGATTGTAGCGAGACATGGTGTGCCGGTGTCAATCATTTCAGACCGTGATGGTCGATTCACGTCACACTTATGGCAAGCTCTTCAGGAAGCATTGGGTACAAGACTAGACATGAGTACAGCTTACCACCCTCAGACCGACGGTCAGAGTGAGCGTACTATTCAGACGCTGGAGGATATGCTTCGAGCCTGTGTTATGGATTTTGGTGGCAGTTGGGATACTCATCTTCCATTGATTGAGTTTTCTTATAATAACAGTTACCACACAAGCATTAAGTGTGCACCATTTGAGGCTCTGTACGGGCGGAAATGTAGATCCCCCGTAATATGGACTGAAGTTGGAGAAAGTCAGCTTATTGGACCAGAAATTGTGCAAGAAACGACTGAAAAGATTTTTCAAATCAAGGAAAGATTGAAAACGGCAAGAAGTCGCCAGAAAAGCTATGCTGATAAGAGACGTAAGCCTCTTGAATTCGAAGTTGGAGACCGAGTGTTACTGAAGGTATCTCCATGGAAGGGAGTGGTACGATTTGGTAAGAAAGGAAAACTAGCACCACGATATGTCGGACCATTTGAAATCATCGAGCGTGTTGGACCGGTGGCTTATCGGCTGAAGTTACCCCAGGAGCTAAGTTGTGTTCATGACACGTTTCATGTGTCAAACCTCAAGAAATGTTTGGCGGAGCCAGATGTTCAAGTGCCTTTGGATGAGATCGAGATTGATGAAAATCTTCGTTTTGTTGAAGAACCTCTTGAGATCGTGGAACGAGATGTGAAGAAGCTAAAGCGAAGAAGAATCCCATTAGTCAAAGTTCGTTGGAACTCTCGGCAAGGAGCTGAGTATACCTGGGAACGAGAAGACCAATTCCGGATAAAATATCCGCATCTTTTCTCCGAACCCGTACCTTCGTCAAATGTCGCAACTTGAGCCTTGAGGACAAGGCTCATTTAACGGGGAAGGACTGTAACATTCCGTATTCTCAGGTCATTTACAATACTATTTAATTTCACTATTTATTTTTTTTCTCGTACGCGTTCACTTTTAATTTTAATCGTTAAGCTAAATCGCGTAGACTGAAAATGATCATACAATGTAAACGGGCATTAAACAATTAAATGTTTACATCAAGCAAGTGTTATATGATTATTATGAGGATAATTAATGACTTTGTTCATTTTATTTTTATTGGCTACGTAAAATTCTTACGTTTCATAATAAAATACGTTTAGGCATACCCGGAAGTTCTAAAACCTAACTACGCCTAAACAAATACCCACGTTTATACCCAATACTCAAAATATTAAATATAACATCATATATATACATAGTATGCCGAAATTTTTGAGATGAGAACAATAGTCATCACTTTATATAATATCTAGATAATATCTAGATATTACATAAAGTAACCTCTTAACATTTTTTCCAACTTGTATGCTTAACTTAACCTAGGGTAGAAAGTAATAGGGGTAAGTTAATAAGTATTTAGACTTATAAATGCCATGCTTGCATGGCTATTGTTTCAACTTCTATACTTAGCCAAAATCTCATTTTCTTTCTCTCATTCTCATCAAATCCCACGGCACAATACCCCTTTAATACACAATCCAACACTTTGATTTTCTAAGGAATATACAACCTATACACAACATATTAAGGATTCTAAGGTGTTTACAAGCCTTGCGTGTTCCCATTTGCAAGTATTAAGAAGGAAAAAAGTAAAAGATTTGCGAGTTTTGGAAACCTAATCTAGGGTTATAAGCTTTGAAAGCGTGGTTTAAGTCTAAACACGGATTAGCATTCATTTTACCATCCTAACATCATAATAAGGTCTTCTAAATCCTTCATACCTTTTAATTGTTGTGAGTTTTATGTTTATATGTTATTTACGGCTAAATCACCACTCAAGACTTTTAAATGGTAAAATTGGGTTTTATTTGAGTTTATCAAATTTATACACTCTATTTATTATGTCATATGGTCCTATAATATCATGGAAAAGTAAAGATAAAAGTATGATAACCTATGGATTAAGTATAAACATGTTTAGGATAAATTAGGGTTTTATAATGTTTCTTAAACTTCACATGTGAAAATAATGAAAGTAAAAGGGTTAAACTTGTTACAATGAATTTACAAGGACTAGGGATGATATTGAACCTTATTATAAGTACCACATATGTAAAATATGTTTTTAAGAGTTTTTATAGTAAACTACTAAGTTAATAATACATAAAAACAAGTTTTTATAAAGTTATACACTTAAATACATAGGGGCTGTTTTAATTCGAATCTTGGCTGTAGCTTTGCTATTTAGAGTTTATAATACGCCTCATGCGATTCCATTAATGATAAGAAACTCGAAAAACCGATCTATAGGAAAAAGATACGTTAAAAAACGAGTTTACGACTATAATAATTTTTATAAAACTAATTTATAAAAAGTTACTATTCTATTACAGCAACTTTTATATTAAAACATCTAAAATCTGATATAAACTTTTGATTACGAGAATCGTACACGCAAGAATCGTTCAAAGGAACGATAAAGAGTAAATTTACGACATTTGCGATTAATTAAAGTTTATACCAAAGTAATTTTATAAACTATGAACAGTAAAAATCACTATTCATCAGTGAATTTATCTTTATAAAATATAATACCTCTTTTAATAACAAAAACGTACTCGAAGGAATCACTGAAATCGGGATTAAAACGAATAAGTTATTACGATTACAAGTTTACGCCAATTAAAGCCTAAAACGACAAACGAGCTGTTGTGAACAGTAATTTTACTATTCATCACAGAATCTTAAAAACTTGAAAATGTAATATTTTGATCGCTCGTCTTACTACGAAGACGTGGACGTAAGAAACGCGAACAACGGGCTTAAAACGACCAAATTAGGTCATTTTTACGAAAAGTATATTTATAAACGTTTTCACTTTATAAATACTATTTTACTAAAACGATTAGTCGGTGATTATGCTATATAGAATATTGAGTGGTTATCAAAGTGCTATATTACTAGGGAGTTTCATAATGAGGCCTCTTCGGATGGCGTATCGACGAGTTGTTGGATTTACGATTTAAAGTGTCCTAACTCCTCGTACGTCATGTCATGACCTCTTTAATTATGATAGCCCGAACGATAGTACGATGTAACAACTATAAGATTATATTCAATGTTATAAATTGAAGTACTCGGTACTTATTCGACCTTAATTTAAAATAGGTGGCATCAACGTTTTTGCGTGACATTTTATCCTGTGTTATTGGACTATCAGTATTCAAGGTGAGTTCTGCCCCCTCTTGTTACTACTTTATGTTTTACAAAACTCTACGGGGTTGGAATACATTGCTATTTTATACTACTGGACACATAGTGTTTTCTAGTGTTTTAAACGTGGTTGTAAACTGTTGCTATCAAAGATTATGCCTGAATATATTGCCTAGTAACCACTATTGCCAATTAAGGTCCCCACTATATATGAACCGTTCAATTGTATGTAGTGAGCGCGAGTGTTTTGGATGTCTATCGGGACTGACAATCCCACCTGAATTTCTGGGTCACAATTGACCATGGAGCTTTTACATTGAGAATACTTTTAGGTTGTTGGCAAGCATCCTATACAAATTGGGGGCACAAACTAGTTAAGGCTACGGGTTCATGAGCTTAGTGCAATAATAAACGTTTTGGACTACTAAATGTGTTTTAGAGTCCATTATTACATCGATCTTTGTGGTCCACAATTTAACAACAAAACTATGGATTTCACTAACCTGTGATGTTGACTTTTAGCATGTAAATTTCAGGTCCTAGGGTATGAAGACTGAAGGGGAGCCGTGGCGGATATCAATGAAGATGGATTCTGTGTTTTATCTAAATTATATGCAACTTTTGTATTTCATAAAACTTAAGTCATCTTTTGAGATTTTGTCTTAACATGTATGGTGGATGTTTATGACATAAACAAAACAAAAACTTATGGGACTTTATGTATTTAACTCTGATATTTTGCATAATGAAATATTATCTTAAAATGTCCATTTTTGGTCATTTCCTATATCTTGTTTGTTGTACTTGAAGTAGCACCCCAATGTTACTATTCCGCTGCTACCTGATTTTGGGGTTGTTACATCAAGGATCATCATCTAATATGAGACAACTCCACACTCCATTCGAACACCTTGGTAGATGGACTAAGGATCATCCTATAGCAAACGTGATGGGTGATCCTTCTCGCTTTATATCTACAAGGAAGCAACTTAAAACTGATGCCATATGGTGTTATTTTGATGCCTTCCTTACTTCAGTAGAACCCAAGAGCTTCAAATAAGCAATGACTGAACCGTCATGGATCGATGCAATACAAGAAGAAATTCATGAATTTGAAAGACTTGAAGTTTGGGAATTGGTGCCGTGTCTAGATAACGTGTTCTTGATCAAACTTCAATGGATTTATAAGGTCAAAACAGATGAATCTGGGTAGGAGTACTAGAATAAGGCTCGACTAGTTGCTCATGGATTCAGACAAGAAGAGGGTATCGATTTCGAGGAATCATTTGCACCGATTTCTAGAATATAGGCCATTCGTATCTTCGTAGCAAATGCCGCTCATAAGAATTTGACAATCTACCAAATGGACGTCAAAACGGCTTTCTTGAATGGCGAGCTCAAAGAAGAGGTCTATGTTTCTCAACCAGAAGGATTTGTTGATCAGGACAACCCATCACATGTGTACAAGCTCAAAAAGGCTCTTTACGGTCTAAAACAAGCACCACGTGCATGGTATGATATGCTGTCAAGCTTCCTCATCTCTCAACAATTCTCCAAAGGTGAAATTGATCCAACACTCTTCACACGGCATGCTGGAAATGACATATTACTGGTACAAATTTATGTTGACGATATAATATTTGCATCAACTAATATTGCCATGTGTGATGAGTTTGCTAATCAGATGACCAATAAGTTTAATATGTTGATGATGGGGCAAATGTCATTCTTTTTAGGATTACAAATATCTCAAAGTCCCAGAGGCATCTTTATAAACCAATCTAAATATGCTTCTGAAATTGTTAAAAAATATGGTTTGCATTCTACTGATTATGTCGACACACCCATGATTGAAAATAAGAAACTGGATGAAGATCTACAGGGGAAACCAGTTGATGCTACACTTTATCGTGGCATGATTGGATCCTTAATGTATCTTACATCCAGTAGACCTGACCTTAACTATGTTGTCTGCTTATGTGCCCGGTATCAGGCTAAGCCTACCAAAACGCACTTACAAGCGGTGAAACGGATCCTTCGGTACCTTAACGGAACCATTCACATGGGTCTATGGTACTCGAAGGATACCGATATGTCACTCACAACTTATGCAGATTCCGATCACGTGGGGTGTCAGGACACTAGACGTGGTACATCAGGAAGCGCTCAGTTCTTAGGTGATAAACTTGTTAGCTGGTCATCAAAGAAACAAAAGAGTATTGCTATCTCGAGTACAAAGGCTAAATATATGTCCTTGTCTGGATGTTGCTCACAAATCCTATGGATGCGTTCACAACTAACAGACTATGGTTTTAAATTCAATAAGATTCCTCTGTACTGCGACAACAAGAGCGCAATTTCTTTATGCTGCAACAATGTTCAACATTCAAGAGCTAAGCACATCGATATTCGCTACCATTTCATAAAGGAGCAAGTGGAGAATGGAATCGTGGAGCTATACTTTGTCCGGACTAGATACCAACTGGGTGACATCTTTACTAAACCGTTGCCTCGAGAGAGATTTAACTTCTTAATCGATAAGCTTTGTATGAAAAGCATGTCTCTAGAAATGTTGAAACGTTTGGCAGAGGAAACGAATGAGTGATGGTGGTAACTCATATCCTGTATATATGTACATATGAAAACATAAAAATCCAAAAAGATTTTCCTTTTATAAAATTTTACAAAAACAAAAGAAAAAATTAAAAAAATATAAAAATATGTATCTTTGGCATGTCTTCTGAAAGTCGATAACATTTACGGCCTTAGAAATGTCATTTAATAATGATATGAAGCTGTAAATGAAGTTCGAGCATAAGTTTCAAAAAGCTTTCAAAACATGCCAAAATGGCTTGCTATTATTTCAGATAGCAACCCGGTCATCATCTTCAAGGAAAGTATGTCCTCAAAAAGACAACTTGACCTCATAACGGGAATTAATTTTCTCGGGAATGAATTACTTTATAATCATTCAAAGGCTTGTGATTATTTTGCATCACAAGTCGTGCTTCTTATAATCCGTAAGTGTACGTGTTAGTGCGCTTATGTGTCAAAATAAGAGAAATCTTATTTTTTTTGGTGTTGCTTTTCAAAATATTGACATCATTCATCTTGAGATTCAACAAATCATCATTTTCTAAGACAATTTTGATCCATCAAAGAACGACTACAACTCTTTTAATAGAAAGCGGGTCATTATTTGAGGGGGAGATACTGTCAAAATCATCTTCTTCATAATTAATACGGTGTCAATCGGAAAAGTTTTTAATGGTGTCGGGTGAATAATTAAAGGGGAGTTGATAAATGTCAACTCAATTGGGTTGTATTTGCTATATGTTTAATCTTTTTGGGGTATGAATGCAATATGTGAGACATTTTCTTGTTTACTAAACCTTAAGGACTAGTTTTTCCATTTTCTAAAATTATGTTTGCCTTAGGATAAGTTTTTAAGAAAAGTTGAAGTGCTATTAAACCTTAAGGGGCATTTATGCCAAAAACACAAAGTTTTAAACATTTTCATCCCCTTCCCCCGTCTTTGTTAAAACACACGAACACACACTCACTTCAATACCCTTTTCCTCCATTTTTAACTTACAAGACCTTCAAGAAATTTGTCCCATTCTTGTTATTAAGCTAAAAGGTACACCTATCAATGCTAAAACTTCCTTATCTGACCTTAAATTGGATTTTTGCTCAAAAACCCTAATATTTAATTGAAATTTTATCTCATTGAAAAGTGGATGAAAAGTTAAATTGATAGAGGGGTTTTGGTCACTTAGGGGTCTAGTTGTTGTACCCATACCAGTTTTTAATGGGGATAACTCGTTCATAAGTTTTGCTCAATTCTTAATGTCAAAAATTATTAAAAATGGGTAAAAACTTGAAAAAGTTTATGTTTTTGGGGTTTAGAAGTGCTATAATAACTGTTTGATTGCATTTGAATGTTATTAAACATGGTTGTATGTTAAATCTTGATTTCCTTGGGTTTTTTGTGTTCTTATGGGACGAATAAAGCAAGAGTCAAGATTTTTGTGGTAAATTCATGTTGAAAAGATGTTAGAATGACTCATTGATGTTGTTGCTTCATGTTTAAATGATTATTGTGGCTAAAAAGGGTGTGAAATGTTTATGTAAAAATTGCACAGGCGATCTATACAATCATTTTGACAGGTGATTAATACATATAAGTATTTACACAGGCATCATACGAGACATATACACAGGCGTCAATACATAGATTTTACCATAGGTGATCTATACGTGGGCATCTGTTACACGGAAAATCTATACATACTTAAGATACAACAGGGCGATCAATACATAGATTTTTAACATAGGCGATCATACATGCATTTTTACACAGACGATTATACCTACTTAAGTAACAGGCGATCAGTACCATAGGTCTACCTCAGGGATCTATTTACACATGATTACACTGGCGATCTTACATACCATATAGGTGATCTATACTTGATTTTTCTAAATAGAATTAATCTCGTAATCTTAATAATTCAACCTTATAGCCTAATCTAAGTATAATTTTACCCTATCTTGTCATTTGGTGATTAAATTAGGTGTAATTTTTCCTTAGAAATCTTAAGTGTTTGCCTTGATTTCATTAGTTTGCCTATAGTCTATGTGGTATATGACAGTGTGTATGTCTTAGTTGCATGTGAATTAGTTCTTTGCATTGTGTGCCTTTGTATCAATTTGTTGCCCATAATTGCTTGCCTATCCCCTATAGTAAACCCTGTGCTGCATTAATAATCTTGAATCATGATCTAGATTGTCCATATATGCAATATATTATATATATATATATATATATATATATATATATATATATATATATATCTAAATATATATATATATATATATTATATATATTGATATATATTTATATATATATTATTATAAATTATATATATAATATTATATATCTATATTACTATATTATAGTATAGCATATATGGACAATCTAGATCATGATTCAAGATTATTAATGCAGCACAGGGTTTACTATAGGGGATAGGCAAGCAATTATTGGGCAACAAATTAATACAAAGGCACACAATGCAAAGAACTAATTCACATGCAACTAAGACATACACACTGTCATATACCACATAGACGATAGGCAAACTAATGAATTCAAGGCAAACACTTAAGATTTCTAAGGAAAAATTACACCTAATTTAATCACCAAATGACAAGATAGGGTAAAATTATACTTAGATTAGGATATAAGGTTGAATTACCAAGATTACGAGATTAATTATATTTAGAAAAATCAAGTATAGATCGCCTATAGGATATGTATAGATCGCCTGTGTAATCATGTGTATATAGATCGCCTGAGGTAGACCTATGTACTGATCGCCTGTTGTACTTAAGTAGGTATAGATCGTCTGTGTAATAAATGCATGTATAGATCGCCTATGTAAAATCTATGTATTGATCGCCTGTTGTACTTAAGTATGTATAGATTTCCTGTGTAACAGATGCACGTATAGATCACCTATGTAAAATCTATGTATTGATCGCCTGTGTATATGTCTATGTATTGATCGCCTGTGTAAATACTTATATGTATTAATCACCTGTCAAAATGATTGTATAGATCGCCTGTGCAATTTTTACATAAACATTTCACACCCTTTTTAGCCACAATAATCATTTAAACATGAAGCAACAACATCAATGAGTCATTCTAACATCTTTTCAACATGAATTTACCACAAAAATCTTGACTCTTGCTTATTCGGTCCCAAAAGACACAAAAAACCCAAGAAATCAAGATTTAACATACAACCATGTTTAATAACATTCAAATGCAATCAAACAGTTATTATAGCACTTCTAAACCCCAAAAACATAAACTTTTTCAAGTTTTTACCCATTTTTAATAATTTTTGACATTAAGAATTGAGCAAAACTTATGAACGAGTTATCCCCATTAAAAACTGGTATGGGTACAACAACTAGACCCCTAAGTGACCAAAACCCCTCTATCCAATTTAATTTTTCATCACTTTTCTATGATGATAAATTTCAATTAAATATTAGGGTTTTGAGCAAAATCCTAATTTAGGGTCGATAAGGAAGGTTCAGTTTTAGCATTGATAGTTTACCTTTTAGCTTATTAACAAGAATGGGGACAAATTTATTGAAGGTCTTGTAACGTTTAAAATGGAGAAAAGGGTATTGACCGGTGGAGTGTGTGTTCAGTGTGTTATAACAAAGCGGGGGGGGAAGGGGATGAAAATGTTTTAAAAACTTTGTGTTTTTGGCATAAAATCGCCCCTTAAGGTTTCAATAAGCACTTCAACTGTTCTTAAAAATTATTCCTAAGGAAAACATACTTTAGAAAAAGGGAAAAACTAGTCCTTAAGGTTTAGTAAACAAGGAAAATGTTCAACATATTGAATTCATACCCCAAAACGATTAAACAAATAGAAATACACACCCAATTGAGTTGGACATTTATTCAACTCCCCTTTAATTATTCACCCGACACCATTAAAAACTTTTCCGATTGACACCGTATTAATTATGAAGAAGATGATTTTGACAGTATCTCCCCCTCAAATAATGACCCGCTTTCTATTAAAAGAGTTGTAGTCGTTCTTTGATGGATCAAAATTGTCTTAGAAAATGATGATTTGTTGAATCTCAAAGATGATTATTGTATATTTTGAAAAGCAACACCAAAAAAAATAAGATTTCTCTTATTTTGACACATAAGCGCACTAACACGTACACTTACGGATTATAAGAAGCACGACTTGTGATGCAAAATAATCACAAGCCTTATTGAATTGATTATAAAGTAATTCATTCCTGAGAAAAATAATTCCCGTTATGAGGTCAAGTTGTCTTTTTGATGACATACTTTCCTTGAAGATGATGACCGGGTTACTATCTGAAATAATAGCAAGCCATTTTGGCATGTTTTGAAAGCTTTTTGAAACTTATGCTCGAACTTCATTTACAGCTTCATATCATTATTAAATGACATTTCTAAGGCCGTAAATGTTATCGATTTTCAGAAGACATGCCAAAGATACATATTTTTATATTTTTTTAATTTTTTCTTTTGTTTTTGTAAAATTTTATAAAAGGAAAATCTTTTTGGATTTTTATGTTTTCATATGTACATATATACAGGATATGAGTTACCACCATCACTCATCCGTTTCCTCTGCCAAACGTTTCAACATTTCTGGAGACATGCTTTTCATACAAAGCTTATCCGATTAAAGAAGTCTAAATCTATCTCGTAGACTGGCTAACTGGTTTAGTAAGATGTCAGCCAGTTGGTATTCAGTTCGGACAAAGTATAGCTCCACGATTCCATTTTCCACTTGCTCCTTTATGAAATGGTAGCGAATATCGACGTGCTTAGCTCATTGATGTTGAACATGTTGCCAAGCATAAAGAAATGCATCTTGTTGTCGCAGTACAGATGCATCATATTGAATTTTAAAACATGTCTGTTTAGTTGTGAACGCATCCACTAGGATTTTCGTGATCAACATCCAGACAATGACAATTATTCAGCCCTATGTACTCGAGATAACAGTGCTTGTTTGTTTCTTGATGGTCCAGCTAAACAAGTTTGTCTCCTAAGAACTGAGCGCTTCTTGATGTACTACGTCTAGTGTCCTAACACCCTGCGTGATCAGCATCTGCATAAGCTGTGAGTGACATATCAGTATCCTTCGAGTACCATAGACCCATGTGAATGGTTCCGTTAAGGTACAGAATGGATCCGTTTCACCTCTTGTAGAGTGACGTTTTGGTAGGCTAGCTGATACGGGCTCATAAGCAGGACAACAATTAGGTCAGGTCTTATGGATGTAAAGATACATTAGGATCCAATCATGCACGCGATAAAGTGTAGCATCATCAGGTTTCTCCTGTAGATCTTCATCCAGTTTCTTGTTTTCAATCATGGGTGTGTCGACAGAATTAGTAGAATGCAAACCATATTTTTTAACAATTTCAGAAGCATATTTAGATTGGTTTATAAAGATGCCTCTGGGACTTTGAGATATTTGTAATCCTAAAAAGAATGACATTTTCCCCATCATCGACATCTTAAACTTATTGGTCATCTGATTAGCAAACTCATCACACATGGCAATATTAGTTGATGCAAATATTATATCGTCAACATAAATTTGTACCAGTAATATGTCATTTCCAGCATGCCGTGTGAAGAGTGTTGGATCAACTTCACCTTTGGAGAATTGTTGAGAGATGAGGAAGCTTGACAGCATATCATACCATGCACGTGGTGCTTGTTTTAGACCGTAAAGAGCCTTTTGAGCTTGTACACATGTGATGGGTTGTCCATGATCAACAATCCTTTGGAAAGAAACATAGACTCTTCTTTGAAGCTGCCATCAGAAAGCCGTTTTGACGTCCATTTGGTAGATTGTCAAATTCTTATGAGCGGCATTTGCTACGAAGATACGAATGGCCTATATTCTAGAAATCGGTGCAAATGATTCCTCGAAATCGATACCCTCTTCTTGTCTGAATCCATGAGCAACTAGTCGAGCCTTATTCTTTAGTACCCTACCAGATTCATCTGTTTTGACCTTATAAATCCATTGAAGTTTGATCAAGAACACGTTATCTAGACACGGCACCAATTCCCAAACTTCAAGTCTTTCAAATTCATGAATTTCTTCTTGTATTGCATCGATCCATGACGGTTCAGTCATTGCTTATTTGAAGCTCTTGGGTTCTACTGAAGTAAGGAAGGCATCAAAATAACACCATATGGCATCAGTTTTAAGTTGCTTCCTTGTAGATATAAAGCGAGAAGGATCACCCATCACGTTTGCTATAGGATGATCCTTAGTCCATCTACCAAGGTGTTCGAATGGAGTGTGGAGTTGTCTCATATTAGATGATGATCCTTGATGTAAACAACCCAAAATCAGGTAGCAGCGGAATAGTAACATTGGGGTGCTACTTCAAGTACAACAAACAAGATATAGGAAATGACCAAAAATGGACATTTTAAGATAATATTTCATTTATAGCAAAATATCAGAGTTAATACATTAGGTCCCATAAGTTTTTTTTGATGTCATAAACATCCAACATACATTTAAACAAAATCTCAAAAGATGACTTAAGTTTTATGAAATACAAAAGTTGCATATAATTTAGATAAAACACAGAATCCATCTTCATTGATATCCGCCAGGCTCCCCTTCGTCTTCCATACCCTTAGTAGGACTGAAAATTTACCATGCTAAAAGGGTCAACAACAAAAGGTTGAGTGAAATGAAATCATAGTTTGTTGGTAAATTTGGTTGGACCACAAAGGATGATGAAATAATGGACTCTAAAAACTTAGTAGTCCAAACGATGGATTATTGCACTAAGCTCATTATGAACCGAAGCTTAAACTTTAGTTTGTGCTCCCCATTGTATAGGATGCTTGCCAACATACCTGAAAAGTATTATCAATGTTAATGCTCCATGGTCAACTTGTGACCAGGAAATTCAGGTGTGGGATTGTCAGTCCCGATAGATCTATCCACAACACTCGCGCTCATACAATAGCAATTGACTGTTCTGATATAGTGGGGATTAATTGGCAGAAGTGGTAACTTATGGCAATAATATTCATGGCAGTAATCCTGGTCGCATACCGTTGTTAATACACACTTTGAAAACACTTAGAAAAAACTTGATTGTGTCCAGTAGTAAAAATAAGAATGTAATTAACCCCGTTGAGTTTGTAAAACAATTAGTAGTAAAAAAAGGAGGGCTCATGAATCCACCTGAATATGATTGTCAATAATCACAGATAAAATGTCACGCAAAACGTTTGATGCAACCTATTTAAATTAAGGTCGTATAAGTACCGAGTACTTCAATTTATAACATTGAATATAATCTTATAGTTGTTACATCGTACTATCGTTCGGGCTATCATAATTAAAGAGGTCATGACATGACGTTCGAGGAGTTAGGATACTTTAAATCGTAAATCCAACAACATCGTCGAAACGCCATCCGAAGAGGCCTCATTATGAAACTCCCTAGTAATATAGCACTTTGATAACCACTCAATATTCTATATAGCATAATCACCGACTAATCGTTTTAGTAAAATAGTATTTATAAAGTGAAAACGTTTATAAATATACTTTTCGTAAAAATGACCTAATTTGGTCGTTTTAAGCCCGTTGTTCGCGTTTCTTACGTCCACGTCTTCGTAGTAAGACGAGCGATCAAAATATTACATTTTCAAGTTTTTAAGATTCTGTGATGAATAGTAAAATTACTGTTCACAACAGCTCGTTTGTCGTTTTAGGCTTTAATTGGCGTAAACTTGTAATCGTAATAACTTATTCGTTTTAATCCCGATTTCAGTGATTCCTTCGAGTACGTTTTTGTTATTAAAAGAGGTATTATATTTTATAAAGATAAATTCACTGTATGAATAGTAGATTTTTATGTTTAGTTTATAAAATTACTTTTATAAACTTTAATTATCGGAAATGTCGTAATTTACTCGTTATAGTTCCGTTTTGAACGATTCTTGCGTGTACGATCTCGTAATCAAAAGTTATATCATATTTTAGATGTTTTAAAATAAAAGTTGCTGTAATGAATAGTAACTTTTTATAAAAATAGTTTTATAAAAGTATTTATAGTCGTAAACTCGTTTTTAACGTATCTTTCGTTATAGATCGTTTTTTTCGAGTTCTTTATCATGATGGAATCGTTCTGAGCGTATTATAACTCTAAATATATTCAAACGCTACTGTCCTAAGATTAGAATTAAAAGACAGCCCCTATGTATTTAAGTGGATAACTTTATAAAAACTTGTTTTTATGTATTATTAACATAGTAATTTACTATAAAAACTCTTAAAAACATATTTTACATATGTGGTACTTATAATAAGGTTCAATATCTCCTAGTCCTTGTGAATTCATGTAAACAAGTTTAACCTGTTTACTTTCATTATTTTATTTCACATGTGAAGTTTAAGTAACCTTATAAAAACCCTAATTTTATCCTAAAAGGTTTATACTTAATCCATAGGTTATCCTACTTTATCTTTAATTTCCATGATATATAGGACCATATGACATAAGAATAAGTGTATAAATTGATAAACTCAACAAATAATAAATAACCCATTTTACACATTTAAAAGTCAATTAGTGGGATTAGCCGTAATAAGCATATAACACATTAAAATCACAACAATTAAAAGTATGAAGGATTTAGAAAGCCCTTAGTGATGATGTATGGATGTAAAATGAATGCTAAACCTGTGTTTTAGACTTAAATCACTTTCAAGCATATAACCCTAGATTAGGTTTCCAAACCTATTTCCTTTACTTTTCCTTCTTAATACTTGCAAATGGTGATCCAAGGCTTGTAAACACCTTAGAATACCTTAAGTATGTTGTGTATAGGGTGGTATATACTTAGAAAATCAAAGTGTGGATTGTGTATTAAAGGGGTATTGTGCCGTGGGATTTGATGAAGAAAAGAGAGAAAGAAAATGAGATTTTGGTTAAGTATAGAAGTTGTAAACAATAGCCATGCATGCATGGCTATTTATAGTCTAAATATCTTATTAACTTAACCTAGTTCCCTTTAAACCTAGTTATGTTTACAGCATGACAAGTTGGAAAAAAATGTGTAAGAGTTTACTTTATGTAATATCTAGATATTATCTAGATATTATATAAAGTGATGACTATTGTTCTCATCTCAAAAATTTCGGCATACTATGTATATATATGATGTTATATTTAATATTTTGAGTATTGGGTATAATCGTGGGTATTCGTTTAGGCGTAGTTAGGTTTTAGAACTTCCGGGAATGCCTAAACGCATTTTATCGTGAAACGTAAGCATTTTACGTAGCCAAATAAAATAAGATGAACAAAGTTATTAATTATCCTCATAATAATCATATAACACTTGCTTGATGTAAACATTTAATTGTTTAATGCCCGTTTACATTGTATGATCATTTTCAGTCTACGCGATTTAGCTTAACGATTAAAATTAAAAGTGAACGCGTACGAGAAAAAAAATAAATAGTGAAATTAAATAGTATTGTAAATGACCTGAAAATACGGAATGTTACAGTCCTTCCCCGTTAAATGAGCCTTGTCCTCAAGGCTCAAGTTGCGACATTTGACGAAGGTACGGGTTCGGAGAAAAGATGCGGATATTTTATCCGGAATTGGTCTTCTCGTTCCCAGGTATACTCAGCTCCTTGCCGAGAGTTCCAACGAACTTTGACTAATGGGATTCTTCTTCGCTTTAGCTTCTTCACATCTCGTTCCACGATCTCAAGAGGTTCTTCAACAAAACGAAGATTTTCATCAATCTCGATCTCATCCAAAGGCACTTGAACATCTGGCTCCGCCAAACATTTCTTGAGGTTTGACACATGAAACGTGTCGTGAACACAACTTAGCTCCTGGGGTAACTTCAGCCGATAAGCCACCGGTCCAACACGCTCGATGATTTCAAATGGTCCGACATATCGTGGTGCTAGTTTTCCTTTCTTACCAAATCGTACCACTCCCTTCCATGGAGATACCTTCAGTAACACTCGGTCTCCAACTTCGAATTCAAGAGGCTTACGTCTCTTATCAGCATAGCTTTTCTGGCGACTTCTTGCCGTTTTCAATCTTTCCTTGATTTGAAAAATCTTTTCAGTCGTTTCTTGCACAATTTCTGGTCCAATAAGCTGACTTTCTCCAACTTCAGTCCATATTACGGGGGATCTACATTTCCGCCCGTACAGAGCCTCAAATGGTGCACACTTAATGCTTGTGTGGTAACTGTTATTATAAGAAAACTCAATCAATGGAAGATGAGTATCCCAACTGCCACCAAAATCCATAACACAGGCTCGAAGCATATCCTCCAGCGTCTGAATAGTACGCTCACTCTGACCGTCGGTCTGAGGGTGGTAAGCTGTACTCATGTCTAGTCTTGTACCCAATGCTTCCTGAAGAGCTTGCCATAAGTGTGACGTGAATCGACCATCACGGTCTGAAATGATTGACACCGGCACACCATGTCTCGCTACAATCTCGTTGACATAAATCTTTGCCAGCTTCTCGGTTTTGTAGTCCTCACGAATAGGTAGGAAATGAGCCGACTTGGTCAGTCTATCCACAATGACCCAAATCGTATCATACCCACTGCTGCTTTTAGGCAACTTTGTGATAAAGTCCATTGCTAACTTTTCCCATTTCCACTCAGGAATTTCTGGTTGCTGAAGAAGTCCTGAGGGTTTCTGGTGTTCGGCTTTAATCTTAGAGCATGTAAGACATCTGCTAACGTACTCAGCAATGTCTCTCTTCATACCAGGCCACCAATACAAGTCTCTCAGATCATAGTACATCTTATCTGCACCCGGATGTACTGAATATCTAGATGTATGAGCTTCATCCATGATTAATTTCCTTACATCTCCAATTGATGGAATCCAGATACGATCAAAGAAGTAAATTTCACCATCAGCTCGTTGCTCAAAGTGTCTTTCTAATCCTCTTAGCCATTCAGCTGGGGCTTTGAGATCCTTGGAAGCTTCGCTCTGTGCTTCCAAAATCTTAGTCTTAAGTCCAGAATGAATAGTAATACTCATAGCACGTACTCGTCTCGGCTTGAGTCTTTCTTTTCTGCTCAAGGCATCTGCCACCACATTTGCCTTGCCTGCGGGGTATTTGATCTCGCATTCATAATCACTAAGAAGCTCGATCCACCGCCTTTGGCGCATATTCAACTCTTTCTGATCGAATATGTACTGGAGACTCTTGTGGTCAGTGTAGATGACACTTTTCGTACCATAAAGATAATGTCTCCAGATTTTAAGAGCGAACACCACCGCACCCAATTCCAGGTCATGGGTGGTATAATTTTTTTCATGCTTCTTTAACTGTCTTGACACACACGCTATTACTTTGCCCTGCTGCATCAGCACGCACCCAAAACCTTGTTTTGATGCATCACAATAAACCACAAAGTCATCGGGTCCATCGGGGAGTGCTAACACAGGAGCATTGCATAGTTTCTCCTTTAGAATTTGGAAAGCTTCATCTTGCTTATCGCCCCACACATAAGCCTTATTCTTTTGAGTCAACAGGGTGAGGGGCTTGGCGATCTTAGAGAAATTCTCGATAAACCTTCGATAGTATCCTGCCAATCTTAGAAATGAACGGATTTCTGTTGGTGACTCAGGGGTCTTCCAGTTCTTGACCGACTCAACCTTGCTCGGATCCACGTGGATACCGTCACAGTTGACCACATGTCCTAGGAACTATACTTCTTGTAACCAAAATTTGCACTTTGAAAATTTGGCGTACAACTTCTCCTTCTTGAGTAAGTCTAAAATCGTCTTCAGGTGGACTTCATGCTCTTCTTCTGACTTTGAGTAGATTAAGATGTCGTCAATGAACACAATTACGAATTTGTCCAAATACGGCTTGCAGACGCGGTTCATTAAGTCCATAAATATTGCTGGCGCGTTCGTCAGCCCAAATGGCATGACTGTGAACTCAAAGTGCCCGTATCGAGTTCTAAACGCGGTCTTCGGTATATCTTCCTCTCGGACTCTCAACTGATGATATCCCGAGCGAAGATCTATCTTCGAGAAACAACACGCACCTTGTAATTGGTCAAACAAGTCATCAATTCTGGGGAGAGGGTAACGGTTCTTTATAGTCAACTTGTTTAGTTCCCTGTAGTCAATACACATTCTCATCGAACCGTCCTTCTTCTTGACAAAGAGCACAGGTGCTCCCCATGGTGAGTGACTTGGTCGAATAAAACCCTTCTCTTGAAGTTCTTTGAGCTGGTTCGACAATTCTAACATTTCTGAAGGGGCTAACCGGTATGGAGATCTAACAACTGGCGATGCGCCTGGAATCAGATCAATGCGAAATTCTATCTCTCGCACAAGAGGTAAACCTAACAGATCGTCTGGAAATACCTCAGGGAAATCTCGGACAATACGGATGTCATCAAGCTTTTTCTCATCAGCCTTGATACATGCAAGTGATCCAAGATCCTTTTCCGGCCTCTCGCCTTGAACTTCAAGAATCTCGCCATTCGGAAGAGGAATACGGACAATCTTCTCATAACAATCGATGAGAGCTCGGTAGTATGCCAACCAATCCATTCCAATGATAACATCAAAACTTCCTAGTCGGGTTGGCAACAAGTCTATTTTGAAGACGTGATTTAATAAGACTAAGGTGCAACTATATAAAATGGTATTGGTGCTAACAACTTTTCCGTCTGCTAATTCGATTTCATAACTAGTGTTCAAAGCGGTTGGGGCAATATCAATAAAAGGCGTAAACGCAGAAGATACAAAACTCTTCTCAGCACCAGAATCAAAGAGAATACAAGCGTAGTGATCATTAAGGAGAAACGTACCCGTGACCACATTCGGATTCTGCTGCGGATTTTCAACCACCACATAAGCTCTAGCACGAGCTCCATCATTCTGCTGGTTCCTTGCTTTTGGACACTTGTCCTTGTAGTGTCCTTTCTCACCACACCCGAAGCATGTCACATTTTGCAGGAAGTTATTACCTGCACCCTGAACCCCGAATCTACAATCCTTCTCTAGGTGACCCATTTTTTGACATTTCTGGCACCTTTGAGGACACGGTCCATGATGATGTAAGTTGCATCGATTGCACTTTGGTAAATTTCCAGCATAAATCTTTCCTCCAGCTGGGGCTGCAGCATATGCCCTGACAGGTTCCTGTCTCCTGTTTTGTTGCTGGGGATAATTGTTGTTTCGGTTGCGGTTCTGGTTGTTGTTGTGGTTATTGTTGTAGTTATGGTTATTGTTATTGGTGTTCCTTTGGTTGTCTTCCCATTTCCTTTTATTACTTTCACTAATTCTAGCAGCCTTACCCTGAACTGATTGCTCGACCAGTGCACGGGCCATGTTGATTGCCTCATGCAAGGTCGCAGGCTTAGAAGAAATCATATTTCCTTTGATTCCTTCAGGAAACCCACGAATGTACTTTCCAATCTTCTTGCTTTCAGTGGGCATCAATTCAGGACACATCAGAACTAGTTCATGGAAGCGATTGCTGTAAGCCTCGATATCATCTCCTTTCAGAGTCAGAGTCCAGAGCTCTTGCTCCATCTTTTCGATTTCGGTTGCTGGGCAGTATTCAGTCGTCATCATAGCTTTCACGTTGCTCCAGGGGATCTGATTAGCATTAGCGAGTCCCAAAGTCTGAACATTTCCGTTCCACCAGGTTAGGGCACGACCCTCGAACGTGCACATAGCAAACTTCACTTTGTCATCTTCAGCACATTTGCAAATCTCAAACACTTGCTCTATCTTTTCGAACCAACGTTTCAGTCCGACTACGCCTTCAGTCCCCTTGAAAGAGTGAGGCTTGCAGTTCATAAATGTCTTATACGAACATCCCTACTTAGGCAAACACGTAATCATGATAAAATGTACACTTACGTCCAATTTGTAAAACAAAACATGTTTCTCACCCCAAAATATATAAAACATTTATCCAAAACAAGTAAAAGTGGGGCTATGAACTCACATTGAATATTGATAATGTAGAAGCAAAGTAGTGGCACGAAAAACGATGCAAAGGACTTAAACGATTAGGTGAAATATTGATGTTTACTATTCGCGTTAAACTTATATTTTACTAAGTATTAATATTGGATTATTTGGAGTTTTACAATTTAATTACACGCTCGTTATTTAGCCATGATAAAAAGTGAAAGTACATTTGAAAATTAGGCCATGTCGACTACAACTTTCATCTTTTACGTTTGGTCTAAAAAGGTCGTTTGAGTAGTTAAAAATGGTGCTTAACATGTGCGACTTGTAAGGCCTATTTTCCAGACTTAGAAAATAAAGGATAGCGATGAAGGAATTCTGTAAATTTGAAAATGAAATAAAAGAACATCTATAAACTTTGTAGTTTATAACTAGGTTTTTAAAATGAACCAGTAATTCCAGTTCCCTATACCTTGCTCTGTCCGCAATCTGTAACACCCCCAAAAATTCAGTACAGCGGAATAGTAACCTTGGGGTGCCTATGTTGTAAAATATTATGCTTCAAGTACAACAAACAAGATATAGGAAATGACCAAGAATGGACGTTTTAAGATAATATTTCAATTATATAGCAAAATAACTCAGAGTTAATACATTAGGTCCCATAAGTTTTTTTGATTGCATAAAACGATCCAACAACATTTAAAACAAAATCTCAAAAGATACTTAAATTTTATGAAGACAAAATTCATATAATTTATATAAACAGCAGAATCCAATCTTCAATGATATCCGCCACGGCTCCCCTTCATCCTTCATACCCTAGGACCTGAAATTTACATGCTAAAAGTCAACAACAAGGTTGAGTGAAATCATAGGTTTGTTGGTAAATTGGTGGACCACAAGATCGATGTAATAATAGACTCTAAAACACATTTAGTAGTCCAAAACGTTTATTATTGCACTAACACATGAACCCGAAGCCTTAACATAGTTTTGTGCCTCCAAATGTGAAGTAGAAGCTTGCCAACAACCTAAAATATTACTCAATGTTTAAATGGCACCATGTCCAACTTTACCAAAATTCCAGTGGGGGATTGTCAGTCCCGATAGATCCTATCCACAACACTCGCCGCATCACGTACAATATCAATTGACGTTTCATGAAAAGTAGGGACTAAATGGCAATAGTGGTAACTTAGGGCCATAATATCAGCAGTTAATCTGGATAGCATACAGTTAAAACACTTTGAAAACACATAGAAAACACTTGGTCCAATAGTAAAATAAGCAATGTAATTCACCCTTAGAGTTTGTAGAAACAATTAATAGTAAAAAGGGGGCTAAGAACTCACCTAAGTACGATATTCACTATCACAGATAACACGTTACGCCAAAAAACGTTGCGATGCAACCTATTATAAATAAGGTCGAATAAGACCCGCGAACTTCAAAAACACACATTGCAGATATACTCTATATAGTAGTTACGCTAGCTATCGTTCCGGCTATCATAATTTAAAGAGGTCATGACATGAACGTTCTAGGAGTATTACACTTTAAATCGGTAAATCCCAACAACTCATCGATACGCCATCCGAAGAGGCCTCATTATAAACTACCTAGTAATATAGCACATTTGAAAACCACTTCATAATCTATATACCTAATCAACCGACTAATCGTTTTAAGTACCATAATATTATACAAAGTAACTCGAGTTAATAAATATTACTTTTCGTAAAAATGACCTAATGTTGGTCGATTAATAAAAGCCCGTAGCTTCTCAGTTTTCTTACGTGCGCAGGAATATTAAAATGAATTTTAGTTGTGCACGTCTTCGTAGTAAGACACGAGCGATTCAAAATATAACATTTTCAATTTTTAAGATTCTGCATGAAAAGTAAAAATTACTGTATCACGAACAATCTCGTTTGTCCGTTTAAAGTGTTTTAGCTTACGAAAACTTTGTAACCGTAATAACTTATTCGTTTTAATCCCGAATAAGAGATTCCTTAGGCGAGTACGTTTTTGTTATTAAAAAGAGGTATTATATATTATAAAGTTGGGTCCGCTGATAGAATAGTACTTTTTAATGTTTTCATAGTTTATTAAAATTACTTTATAAACTTTAATTATCGAAAACGTCTAGTTTATTCGTTATAGTTCCGTTTTTAACGAATTCTATTCGAGTACAATCTCGTTAATTAAAAGTTCTTTCATATTTTAGAAGTTTTAAAAATAAAAAGTGCTGTAAATGAATAGTAACGTTATAAAAAAGTTTTATAAAAGTATTTAATTCGTAAACTCGTTTTAAAACGTATCTTTTTACGATATAGATCGTTTTTGTGGAGTTTCTTATCATTATGGAATCGTCACGAGGCGTATTATTTTTATAAAATATCATTACCTACTGTCTAAGTTCGAATTTTAAACAGCCCATATGTATTTAAGTGTATAACTTTATAAAAACTTGTTTTATGTATCATTTTCTTTAGTAGTTTATTATAAAAAACTCTTAAAACAAAATCACCATTTTACATATGTGGTACTTAAATAATATCCAATATCAACGCCCTAGTACTTGTAAATACATTGTAATAAGGTTTCAACCCCTTTACTTTCATTGTTTTCATTAGTATTTTACATTATATAAACTTTTAAACCCTAATTAGTCCTTAAACATTTTAAACTTAAAACCATAAGTTAACATCTTTATAGATCTAATTTTTCCATATATTTATAACATTAGGAACATGAAATAAGTGTATAAATTGATAAACGCAATTAGAAAACCATTTACTCATTTAAAAGTCAATTAGTGGGTGTATTATATGGCTATATTTAACATGTCACACATAAATCATAAGAAATAATAGTATAAAGATATTTAGGGAAAACCTTAGTGATGATGTATAGGAATGTAAAAAGAATGCTAAACCCGTGTTAGACTTAATCCAAGCTTTCAACTTATAACCCTAGATTAAGGTTTCCAAAACCCTAATCTTTACTTTTTCTTCTTAATGCTCTGCAAATGGTGATCCAAGGCTGAATAGACTTAATACATCTTATGATAGATGAATAAAGATATGTATGGATTGTATAAAAACGTTTTATGGTTTGATTATTTTCTTAATATGCCATTGTTTTTTTTGGGAGTATAAAAGATAGGAAGAAAATGAAATTTTGTTAATGTAAAGAGTATGAAACTTACTCATGCATGCATGCATATATATTAGTAAAAATATCTCCTTAACTAACCATGGTATTACTTTCTAACCCTAAGCTCTAAGTTTAACATGTCAAGTTGGGGGGGGGGGGGGGGGGGGGGGGGGGGGGGGGGGGATAAAGGTGTAAGAGTTTGTTTCTTAAATATCTTTATAATATCTAGAATCAGTATAAAGTTGTTAATCTATGTTTTTATTATCCTAATTAAATTCGGCAATATATATATAAATGTATTTTTATTATTTTGTGTTATTGTGGTAGTAATCGTAGTATTTGTTTAGAGGGGGTAGTTAGGTTTTTTAAACTTCCAGAATGACTTAAAACGCCATTTTATCGTAAAACGTAACATTTTACGTAACCAATATAATATGATAACAAGGTTATAATTATCCTCATAATAATCATATAACACTTGCTTGATGTAAACATTTAATTGTTTAAATTGCCCGTTTACATGTATGATCATTTTCAGATCTAAACGCGATTTAGCTTAACGATTAAAATTAAAGTGAACGGCGTACGAGAAAAAAAAAATAGGTGAAATTAAATAGTATTGTAATGACCTGAAAATACGGAATGATTACATCCACACTCGATCATAAAATCGAAGTCGTCGCATCCGCCTCAACTCTCTCCGCATACGTGACATGCCGCGCTGGAGTCGGTCAACTTTTCTAACTCTCAACACAATCCGGTGGGCCTGTCTAAGCCTCCATGTTTATCCTCTCAAACTCAGCAATCATCTCAGTCAACGCAATAACTGCACGACTCAGAAACCCCAAACAATACCTATGTCCCTGCTCTCTTCTGAACTCCTCAAAAGCCTGTAGTAACGATGGACTGGGATAGCTGAGTGAGATCATGGAACCTCTGGACCAAATCTCCTAATGTCTCATTAGTAGCCCTCTACTTCTGCAATCCCTCATGACATGCTTAGGAAATATCCTCTGGCATCCACAGGATGGCATAAAACCCTCTCAACTCTGACCTCACCCGAGCCCTCACTTACCCGTATTTGTCTCATCTCGATCAACAGACTCACTATAACTCTAAAGCATCAATCCCTCTATCCCTAAGATCATATGCTATAAGCCAAAACTACTCGTGCAATCACGCCCTGAATCTCTAGATCACTATCCTGCTCTAAATGAGGCTCATCACTAACCCTGACAATAGCATCATCCCTCAAACTAATCTCTCTATGATCAACCTCTACATCTGCCAAATAACCAAAATCCTTAACCCTCTTAGGCGATGGTATCAAATCAGCACGGATAGAATAAAGGCTCCGAATACAAGTTGATAATGCACAGGTACGATGTCTTAAGGGGACGCTACGTCTCTGCGAGAATGGCCCTGCAAAGTACTCGGTAAATCTGGTGAAGTATTGATCTAACAATGGGTGTCTCCGAAAAAGAATCATATGAAGCATCCGAATGAAAATCTGATGATGCCTCTGATGACGAATCTGAAGAAGAATGATCGGCAGAATGTCTCATAGCAAGATGATGAATGGGTAATGGTCCAACCCTCTTCCTCGCAGTCATCATGTGTACCGACCCATTAAGATGGTACGGTACGGTTCGACCATGAGGAATAGGTTGTTCCCAGGTGATAGAATCATAACCCGAGCGATGAGGTAATGATAGGAGACTCTGGGTAGAAAGCGGTAATCTCCGGTGAAAAGGCTATCATGGGTAGAGTGAGGGTGGTGTAACTGGTGTAGATATCACACCGTCAGTGGTGTCATCGATCCGATGATAAAAATGGTGAGGTAGCTTGTATGTGGTACTATGGTCTGATGATGATCCTCTAGATGGATTCAAGACATTGAATCAGATGCAGGTGAGTAATCATGAAAACGCGTGTATAATCTATCTGATAGGTGGTATAGGTAGGTGCTATTAGATGGTGTCTCTAGTGGTATCACAGTGTGTCATCTGAGTACATGTGGAGTAATCACTGTGTGTGGTGTCATGAATAGAGTAGGTGATAGTACCAGAACAAGATCACATCCGTCCAGCATGTGATCACCCACGCTGTCCTCAATGATGAAACCGAGAATCGAGATAACTAATATACATAACCTGCACAATGCAAAGTTCATATAAATCAATCTTTATACTCAAGCCGATCATGATGCAAAAATATGAATGGTGAATGGGGTAACTGGATGAATGCAAAATGAATGAATAATGATCCATCGAGCACAGTCCTAATAGGATGAAATAAGAAACACTTTGGGGGAGGAATATTAGATATGGCTTAGTATTAAATACGTAAACTTTATTTTCGTATTACTTAGGTTATGTATAACGTACTATGTAAGGTCACGTAAGGATGCACATAATCACGTAGGATCACATAACTGGTTATAGTCCCAGAACTAGTTTATACTACCTGGTTCTCTATAGCCTTGCTCTTGATACCTAAACTTTCACACCCCCAGACTGGGCCCTGAACGTAAACACGTATCCGTAAGGCGTGACTTTATAGAGCATCTCAATACAAAAGCATAAAGAACGACCTTCTAAGGTACGCTTTGAAATTAAACACCCGTTGCAAAGTTTTTAAAATAAACATAATAAGTTTACATCGATTAAATTTAAAAATCAAGTTAAAAATGCGGAAGCTTAAATAAGTTCAACAACGGTATTTAAAGACATAGATAAATCCTCTGGTAACCGTAAAAAAGGCAAATAACATCACATAAGTCAAGCACACATCCATTGCTAACAACATGTGAGAAAACATGCTTAAAACGTCAATATAAAGTTGAGTGAATTCATAGGTTTAGTTCAAACGTTGTTATAGTGGACCACAAGATATCAAAACGTATGCGACAGTTATAACAGATACAACTTCACATAAAAAAGGTATTTACGTTGCGCTAAAAGCTACTGACAAAACCGAAGCTAATTACGTTTATAGCAAAGTAAAACAGCTAGGTTGAAACAAGCCTCCGAGGTAACTGACCAAGACTACCTTCTTAAGTTTCGACATGGTATATATCCGTTTATCAGGAGCCCCGTGGGTAGTGAGCACTACTCACCCAGATAGGGATAATTAGTCCTAATAGATCTATTTATAACACTCGCGCTCCCTCGACCGATTTCTTCCCAGTGAGAGATTGACCCGGTCATGATAAGTGGGGCAGTATGGCTAACGCTACTTAGGCAACACGTAAACAAGGAAAATCTCACTAACGTAACTTGTGGTCTAATTTTAAAAACAAGCAATGTGTCTCACCCCAAGTATAAAACATTTATTCAAAACGATTAAAGAGTTTGGCATTAACTCACCTTAAAAATACGGGTAGTGGATCAAAAGGAATCAATCAAGTGAAATGAATCCACGTTCTAAGCGACAACCTAATCATATAGATGTCGTTTAAGTAAGATGTACAACGAAAAACACTTAACACAAGAACCTGAATCATCCCGAGCAACGAGTAGATCACGCGTATCCCTTTTTTATAAAACGTAACTTTCGAAAGTTATAATTTTGACAAGTCTCGACGTTTTAAAACATCTTCAAAATATTTCGTCTTTTAGTGTATTTCCTCTTTTAGTGAGCATTTGACTTTTAGTGTATTTCCTCTTTTTAATGGTATTCTGTCTTTAATTATATTTCGTCCTTTAGTGTTTTTCTAGTCTTTTAGTGGCATTTCGTGCCTTTAGTGTATTTCGACACATACTAGTTTGACTTCAATAACCAAAAATTTTACCTAACACGACAATCTTAACGTTTTCTATATTTTAATATAAGTTTGATAATAAAAGTATATTTTCGCCGCTTTAAAAAGCTACGAAATTTCGGCATGACCTTTCTAAAAATATCGACTTTCTATTTTTATCAACCTCGTCACGTGACAACATCCGTTTTACAAAAGTACATCTTTTATTGACTCGAAAGAATATCCGATCTATTTTTCACAACACCTCAAATATCGCAACAAATCCGTTCTAAACCTAAACCTCTTCAACATTCAACTTACGCTTACAACAAATCTAACATCTAACTTAATCTCTTCGCCAACTATATTTAACTCAACATACGATAAATCTTTAAATAATCAATATAGCCGAAATAATAACAATATATATATCAACATAGTCACAATGAACTTTTAAATTCAAAAGTACAACTACTTTTTATTTTCTTCCATTTCTAAACAAAATATTAAACTTTGAGACTGTAATTTTAATAGAAAACAGATAATGATTTTTCATCAACGATCCGCTTTTGTACACCTTGTTCGGAATGATCATACGAATGCAAAGTACAACTTATTTTATGAAAAGATAAAGATGACTTACCAAATAAGCACTACAAAGGTGGATTATAAATAAAATACAACCCAAAACGTTGTTTACCAAGATACCTGATGAAACAACAATCAACGACGAACAATAACTGTTAAGTGAAATGATCAAAGAATGGAAAAAAAAAAAACCCAAAAATAATGGGGATTTTTGTTGTGTTTGGGCGTCCAACTTTCAAGAAAGAAGAAAGAAAGAGAGTGAAATATGTTTGTTGTGTGTTGGATGAAATGAAATGAGTGAAATGAGGTTATAAATATGCAAGCTCAAAATTTACAACACATATACATGTGTGTGTGTTCAACTGATCGGCCAAGGAGGGGGAACAACCAAAGGGGACCAATTTGATCTCCCAATGGTATCCCTTGAGTACAAGTCCTTTCCTACTAACATGCCATCTTGTCTAGCAATTGATTTCAAATTTTTTGAATCCTATGAAGGCATTGTTGTTGTATCCGTTAAGACAAGACCAAAAGGGGGGACCAAAAATGTCTTCCAACATTCTAGGAATTGCTTGAGCTTAAATGAATTAATTTTCAAAGTCTTGCACACAAATACATATGTATAAATTAAAACGCGAAGCACGTAAATAACGAAACGAGTAGCGGTAACACGGAAAATTATGAAATTTTAAATATTGCTTTAAAACATAAAAACGCGGCTATTGCCAAAATACTACAACGTTTGGTGTCCCGGTTCGCTCCCGGAGACGATTCTCAGATAATAACGAAACAACTTCCCGGTTAAACGGTAAAGCTAAACGATAAAATTCAAATTACTACACGGAAACGGCTAACTTATTAAACGGAAATTCTCGGGTACAGGAACATTGAAGTTGTCACAAATAAGATAGTTGATGTCAATGCGTAGGCAGACTTATAGTTAGTTGATTGGGATTTTTTTGTATAATCCCAAAAATGTTTCATAAATATGATGTTTGTCGTAATTATTGTTTGCATAATTGTCCCCTTAGCGTCGTAGGTAGACTACTCTATATACATACTTTCATGTCTTATTGGTATCCAGACCAACAGGGCTTTCAGTATATAACAACTCAAAAGCAAATTGTTTTTTTAGGAAAAGACTACCAACGAATCATGTGTATGCCAATTGTAATGATTAAAGTTTGGCTATATGTTCCGTGTCTGCATAGATATAGCTGCTATATTATACATATTTTGATCTGCACTTGATATTTAGAAATGCGGCACTGAGTATAAGTAATTTGTTAAGTCTGATATTTTATACATATTTAGCTGAATGATAGTATCCGAACAAACATCATAGGAATAATACTAACATTGCTAAACCAAACGATTACAATCCTATTTTTGTCCTATCTTTCTATCTACTTTAGTTCGTTCTGTGATCTTTGCACTTTGACCCTGTATAGTGTCCCTCAACGTAGAATTTATGATTTCCTGAAATGTATAAAACATTCCCGATATCCAGCTGGCTGCAACATCAGCATTCTGATACACGTGCTCTCATCTCTGCATAGTGTCTTGGTCAGCCTGCAAACTTTAGAAATATACACAACATCTAATTGACTTCAAAATTAGCAAGTGGTTTAAGTGTTTTTTTGAGAAAAGCAAATGTGTGTTGGTATATGCGTCGTTAATGCCTGTAAAACTTAACAACACAGTGGAACAATACAAACATTGTCAAACTAAAACATCAAACATGTAATGTCTAAGGCGTAACACGCCAGGAATTCAATAACATTTCCAACATAATTGTTTTTATTATGCCTAACTACTTTATTGTGGAGCAATCAGAAACCCATGTCCATGAGCTTAGCTGTCACCGGGATGGAGCAAGACGGTGTTTGTCTAACCCGTAGCATTGTCATCCACAACACGCCTGAAAGAATAAGATAAGCAGCGTGGTGTGTTAATGTTTCATGTGGATTTCAACAGTTGAGGAAGTGTGTAGATTTACCATACCTTTTATTTTTTCTTGTGTCCGGACGACTGCCACCTACCCTTGATGCTGTCTGTGTGTCTGCAACAAATGAGGCCTCGGCATCAGACTCTTCAGCCTCCACCCTAAAATCATAACATACATGTTAGTGGACATCACCAATTTCCTCATAAGTAATATAATAGTGGTTCTTTCATTTTTTTTGTGGCGCCGTAAGATTATAAAGCAAATATTTACCTACCTTTTGTGTTTTGAATTCAGGAGTCTCGGAGGCACGGCTTCCACCCGCCATGCTACTTCCCCCGTTCTCACCCATCCCTTCGGCAGTAACAATCCTCCAGCAAGTGAAGCTTTCATACGTGTTGTGCTCATAGTATGTATGACTTTTGAACTCCAATGTGTGGTTGGTGCCTACAATGTTTGCCAAAGCTTGTGGCAAAGGTGAACGGTCATCGCCCTGATGCACAGCAAAGTCATTCATAGATATTTTGAAAAGAATGTTGTAAGCTATGAAAGTACCTGGTCCTCATATTCCACTATTGAATCGGCAGTGCATTTCACCAAACTTGTGGCCGTTGTCCATAAACATGCGCCACAACTACCTCTAAGTATCATCTGAAACCTCAAGTTTAAGTCTGTACCTGGAAGGTGGACATGTGCAACAGAAGTTAATCGTTCAATAAGTTTTAAATTTGACGTAAATATTGTATGAAATAAGACAACGTTACCTTAATACTGGATAATCCAAGTTTTGTTGCAGGATTCACAAAGAAAGCGGCCGTTAGAACGGGTAATGCTTTTCTTGCATTTTTCCCCTTCGCAAGATGGAAAATTCCAGCCATTCTTGGTCCTGACATTATCTATATGCACCGTACAATGGAAGGTAGCCGACTGGAAAAGTGTTCGATGTTGTAAGTGCCTCGTTATGTATTAATCTAAAAGAAACAGAATCCTGGTAAATAAGTAACATACACATGTTTTCGATTCCGGGACCACATAAGTAAATTCTCCAAGGTCCCGACTTTCACCTCTAAACATCCCACTGGCGGCATTTCCTTTGCTGAATTTCCGCACCACGAACTGCCATTCACAAACATGTAATTAGCAAAATAATGTAGCAGTATAAGCCTACAATCCAATGAAGCAACTATATGCTTACCTGCTATCAGCCTTGAGTTGTTTCACTTCAGGTATTTCCTCATCATCGAGGATCAAGGTTGAGGAGGTGCTTGATAGATACAACCGGCCTATTAGGAGAGAAACACATGTAAGTCAAACCGGTGTGTTGCTTCAATCACTTAAATAGTTTAAGAGCATGGTTTCTCACTGTTGTATTGCTTCACTATCAGTCACGTTAGAACAATCGGATACATCCCAACATGGCTGGTTCTTTTTCGATCAACAACTCCCCAAGGGATCCCCACAGGGTAACCCGCACTGATTGACCCCTGGTACAGATTCAATAAAATAACATAATGTAGCGGGCCCTTTAGAACCTACATGTAGTAAGTGTAGACAACGCTAAGTACCTAGAGTTAGCTAAGTGGAAGTCAAGCGTCTTTGACCCTGTCTTCTGCTGAACGATCCGACCAACATTCGTGACATACCCAGCTGCATCTGCAGGTAAATGCGTTTACATATTATTATATCTTGATTTTAAACCCATATAAAAATATTGCAGGCATAAAAGGAAAGAAAACTTACCAATCAAGTATTTGTTATTTGTAGATTTCAAGATGATCAAAAGCGACCAATTGAAAAGGAAATCTAATGAAACCATCAGGCTTCACGAAAATTTTTCGGATAGTTGTTGCTCCATCGAACTCCAGCATAAAGGTTGCATTTTTAATTGCCCTAAACTCATCCTTGTTAGGGCTGTACGGCAAAGTTTTTCACTGAGTTATGCAAACCAACCTACTCTATTCAACTTAAAAGGAAGTTGCCCGCTGTATGCTCCGAGCGGTAGCGTGCATCGTACTACCCTGCAATATGTTGTTGTTAACACCCGCGTTGAAAATTAAAACACATTTAAGGTATAGGTGAATCTAATGTTCATGGCTTACCTTTGAATCACAGACAACAAAGTCGGTGCTCAGATAGCGTCCCGTCGCAGCATAGACATCCCACATTCGACAGAACATCAGGACAATGGTTACAGTCACACCAAGCTCCAGGTTCTCCAAGAAAAGTTGTGGTTTAGCCGTTGCAGTTTCAGGAGCCATAAGCAAATCGTTTGGTGTTGTGCAGCTTTGAAAGAGAAGGTAGTAGGTGTTGCCAGTTTAATAAATTGGGCTAACATTTATACCTGTAAACATTTATTGTCCTAAAACTGTTACAAAAATTAAAGGACAGGCAGTTGTAGAGACTCGTGAAGACCAAAATAATTGCAACTTTAATGATAGGGCAAATTGAAAGCCTAACCTTAAAGACGAATGGTAAATGCTGGATCATTAACACAACAAATTGAAGGTATAAAAACTGAAAAAAAGGCTTGCATCTTCAATAAGAGGGCAAATGCAGAGGCTCATCATGAATACGAATGGTAAAGGAGAGGCTATGCAAAGTAATGTTTCATGGCTTGATTCTGTAACAACAACAATCAATCATATGGTATATTCAATGAGAGGCAAATGGAGAGGCTGCGCAAACTGTCGAGTATAAACAGCTTTTAATGGGCCGAATTCATTAACAATGCACATTGAATATCCAAAAACTGAATCTTTTATAATATAAGGATAGATGTTCAAAAATATTGACTACTTTATACTACGTAGTATGTATGTTTCATGTTAAACGCATCACGTACGTGTTTTTGTGCCAATTACTAAAAGTAAAATAGAACACCAAAAACATAAGGGATTGTCTAACGGACCCTGAGGGCAAGGTCACCATTGTCTAGGATGAATCTAAACCTTCCATTAAAATTCACAACACAATCCACGCTATTTGACTCTTTTGAATGCACCATAATATATGATTAAATGTGATGGTTTATAGTTTAGTTTTATAAAAAATCTTAATCAAATAAATATAAATTAGTATATCAATTATTTTGCATGTACATCATACATTTGTTTAGGTCTAAATTTGATTCATATGGTAACATCCCTTACCTCGAAGAAACTCGTTCTTATATAACAGAGCTCATATGTAAGTGAAGTTTTCTCCTCTTTCCTTACTTAATAGCTAGTAATGACGTTTATCAATTGATACGAAATATGCCACTAAAAATAATGCCGAAGCATGTTTCTGCTTAAGTAAAATGATAAGTGTGTTGATTATTGTGGGAAAACACATTTGATTTTCAAAAAATTTTTGGTGGAAAATAATGAACATAGAGCGGTGTTCAAATCATTGTATTTCACCAATAAAAATCATACACAAACATAAACAACAATTCTCAACTTAATCAAGGAAAACTACAAAACATTTTTTCCCATGTTTTCTTGATACCCCCAATGTTTTCTTGAGACTAAAAAATAATATCATCATGAACGCGTTTTAATTTTATGTTGGGATAATTGGCTTGAAAATGTATCTAACTTGTTTACAATTTTTTGTAGTTCATGTAGCCTGACTTATTTTTTTTTGCAAATCCAAGTACCAACTTTTGAGAAATTTGGTCAGTTTCTTGTAACATCGAAGACCTGCAAATCCTGTTGATGTCAAGGGAGCAGGTTAGCATACACATCATATCCATCTTTTTTTTATGTTTATTCCTTCTATTAATGAACAAAACAAACACACCCTTTCTTCCCCAACCCCGTATCACTTCTTCAACCTTTCTTCTCTAAACATACTTCTTTTTCAAACCTGTAAATTTGTGATATTTAGATTACTAATTTACCACCTATCCATACACAATTAACAAAACCCATCAACATCAAACATCTTACGACATCCCATTGAAAACCGCCACTAATTCGGCAACAATACTTCACCGAATACAACCACAACGAGAAACGTACTACTGTAATAAACACAACAACGAACACACACACCACCAAACTTTTATTGGGTTTTGTGTTTCTTTTATTGTTTTCTTATTTCCGGATCTGTGTATATGACCTTTTCCTTTTTATTCTCAAGAAATCCGCAATTCGTCTTCCTATAAAATTATGAAGGGTTGGTGGCTGCCATTTTTATTCTCAAGAAAGTCCCTATTAATATGTGAATTTGTTTTGTTTAGAACATGATATACAAAACTGTTGTATAAAGTTGTCATATTAAATGTTCATAGACTTATGTTTTATAGTTTAAGGTTTTGTTTGATTTTTGATTAATAAGATTCATGAAGGTTTGAACTTTTTAACCGCATGAATAATGTAAAGAGGTTACTTTTGTACGGTTTAATTATGCGTAAAAGTGTTTTTGAGGCGGCCGGAATCTAGGGACGGTTCCTGGAAATTATATTGGGGAGATGATTTTAATATAAGCATGCTTTAATTTCTTGGTAAGAGAGGTGAATAGTGGTGGTGATGGCAGCATGTGAAGGGTGGTAAGTGTAGGTGTTGGACTTTGGTTTGTGAAGGTGGTGAAAAGAGGGAAGAGTGAAGGGTGTGGGTTTGAATGTGGTTTTAAAAGTGAGGTGGATAATTTTGTGATATGGCAACATACAAAATATGTAAAATCAATAAATTAACCCTCAACCTTGCTAATGGATGTAACCGGGTACACGGAACTGACCGAACTCAAAAGTTGGCTACACAAATTTGCAAAAAAATAGTACGATACATACAACTACAAAAAGTGACAAGTTAGATACATTTTCAAACAATTATCTCTTTTATGTTTTATGAAAAATTAAATCTCTTTTTTTTACAAATCTAAAAACACAAAACTAAGAAATAATTTCAGTAACTAAACGCACCCTAACCCTAACATTGTGTTCTCGAGTTCAATTTTGAAGGGAAAGGGAAGGAAAATAAAGAAAACTCAAGTACACCCGCCCCGATTACCCGTATCCTGCCCATACCCGTTTACCCGAATTTGTACCCTCTTTATTGCTATTATGATTGATTAGAGTACACATATATATTATATGTAATTTCTTCCATTGTATTTTTAATATAAGTATCTTTATTATCTAACATATTTGGATGTTGTATAGGAATTATTCGAAAGTGTTAAATCGTTTGATATGGTATTTGTTTTCTAACCTTTTAAATATTTTTAAATATATTAGAGTGTTTTGCTTTAGTTTGTCGGTAGGTTTTAGTGCGACTTAATCTTGATACTCGCGATTTTGTTCATAGAAATTCAAATTGTGGGATACCCGATACACGTGGGGGAAACCCAAAACCAATGGATAATATTAACTGAGGTACCCAGTCAGTTGATGGGGGCTAGGTATGGATGTGAATAATTGATAAACGGGTGCGGGTACGGTTAATCCTGAAACCCCCCGCCCCCAAACCAACCCCGTTTGCCAATCCGAGACTAGAGAGATTATGTGAGGAACCTACGATTGAGCCATGTGTGCACGTATAGATGTTGCAAGACGAACTAAGGGTATTTTTCTGTTGAAATTTTTAAAAGTGCTACACCTTTTGTAGAGAAAAGAGTTTTAGGGTTTTGTTTTTGTAAACAGAGAAACAAAAAGCGAGGGTGGAAAATGGTACACTCTAATAGATATTTTCTACTTATTTGTCTTTTAGCCAATTTTTTCTATCATTTTTTAACACACAAATGTAAGATGTAAGGCTAAACGGTATGGTGGTGAGTTTGGCAAAACTCACCTGTGTGACTTTAAAGTCACGCGTGAGTTGCCATCTCGGTCATAAAGTGACTTTGGCCACATCATATTTGCTAGGTTATGCGTTGTTCATCATTGTGTGGTCCATTATGTGAGAATTCTCACTATGTAGGTATTTAAAAAATTGGTGTGTGCCTACCCCGTCCTTCCCGCCCAACCCCTCCCCCACATCGCCCTTTTTGGATTAATGTATTTAATAAATAGTTGTGAGTGTGTGTGTTATTTAGTGAGGTATATTTTATATAAAGTGAGTATTTTAATAAAATATGAGTTTTAGTTGTAAGATGAGTTCATATTACGGTTGAAAGGTGAGTTATAAGGTGAGTTTTATTTGGAGAGAGAAAGCTAATGTGACGCTGATATGTCAGGTGAGTTTCTCACAAACATACCATCCAGCCAGAGTAGCTGGGTATAACCTTGGATTTTTTATATAGTTTTTCTACTACATTTTTAGAAAGTTTATTTACTTTTAACTTTATAAAAACTTGGATTTTTTTATATGGTTTTTCTACTACATTTTTAGAAAGTTTATTTACTTTTAACTTTATAAAAAATCTATAGTAATGAAAATGTCAAATGTTTAATTTCGTTTATGATTTACAAGAATTGATTAATATCATCACATGAAAGGTGTGAATGGTCTCAAAAGCTTGTTGTGTGTCAGGTTAAATTACAGTATGTCATTTTGGTAAATGCAAAAAATATATAAAACTTCCTAAACATTTAAAAAACTTAAAGAAGACAAGTGAATTCAATAAGCAAAAACAATTTTAAAAAGTTTATTTACTTTTAATTTTAGTATAAAAAGGCTATAGTTATAAAAAGGTCAAATGTTTAATTTCATCAATGATTTACAAAATTATTATTATTACGATACTATGTTTAAGCTACCTAGATCCGAGAATTAAAACCACATAAAACTAGTTTTACCCTAATAAATGGAAATATAAATTCAGAGCTCACATCCGCGGTCCGCCATTGATCGTAGGCACGTACCCTTACCATTACAGTACTGTGCAAACAATCAAGCTTTTCACATCAACCTAAAAGTGAAAAATTGTCTTCAAGAAGTTTCTGAGATTAACATGTGGGTCTATAATTCATTCTCTCAAGTGTTGTACAAAATATCAAAACAAACGTTGGAGGCTAAGTTTGTGAGCAAAAAAAAAGCTAATGTAAATTACAAGAGCCGAAAAACCATATAGTTGCTCAGATAGCCCCAAAGTGTAGTCTTGCTCGTTCTTTTCAATCTCCCACTGATGAAGAAGCTCGCTCTTAAAAGGTACTTCAGATATGGGTACTTCAAGAAGGTCACTGTATAGTTTGGTGAGTTCCTGAAGACACTCTGAAGCTGCTGAGTTTTTAAAGGATAAACGATGAACAAGATAGTTGATAGCTTTTTCAAATACTGGTCATGCAATTGTTTTAGGTTTCCGTCATAAAAACATAGCAGAAAATTTTACTCAGATTATAAATCGGATTCTCAGAACTATAAACTAACAAGTCCGTTTCTTTCTAGTAAATGCAAATTGGAAAGTCCAATAGCCATTACTAGAAACGGACTTGTTAGTTTATAGTTCTGAGAATCCGATTTATAATCTGAGTAAAATTTTCTGCTATGTTTTTATGACGGAAACCTAAAACAATTGCATGACCAGTATTTTGAAAAGCTATCAACTATCTTGTTCATCGTTTATCCTTTAAAAACTCAGCAGCTTTAGAGTGTCTTCAGGAACTCACCAAACTATACAGTGACCTTCCGAAAGTACCCATATCTGAAGTACCTTTTAAGAGCGAGCTTCTTCATCAGTGGGAGATTGAAAAGAACGAGCAAGACTACACTTTGGGGCTATCTGAGCAACTATATGGTTTTTCGGCTCTTGTACATTTACATTAGCTTTTTTTTTGCTCACAAACCCTTAGCCTCCAACGTTTGTTTTGATATTTTGTACAACACTTGGAGAATGCATATAGACCCACATGTTAATCTCAGAAACTTCTTGAAGACAATTTTTCACTTTTAGGTTGATGTGAAAAGCTTGATTGTTTGCACAGTACTGCAATGGTAAGGGTACGTGCCTACGATCAATGGCGGACCGCGGATGTGAGCTCTGAATTTATATTTCCATTTATTAGGGTAAAACTAGTTTTATGTGGTTTTAATTCTCGGATCTAGGTAGCTTAAACATAGTATCGTAATAATAATAATTTTGTAAATCATTGATGAAATTAAACATTTGACCTTTTTATAACTATAGCCTTTTTATACTAAAATTAAAAGTAAATAAACTTTTTAAAATTGTTTTTGCTTATTGAATTCACTTGTCTTTTTAAGTTTTTTAAAATGTTTAGTGAAGTTTTATATATTTTTTGCATTTACCAAAATGAACTACTGTCATTTTACCTGACACACAACAAGCTTTGAGACCATTCACACCTCTCATGTGATGATATTAATCAATTCTTGTAAATCATAAACGAAATTAAACATTTGACATTTTCATTACTATAGATTTTTTATAAAGTTAAAAGTATATAAACTTTCTAAAAATGTAGTAGAAAAACCATATAAAAAAATCCAAGTTTTTATAAAGTTAAAAGTAAATAAACTTTCTAAAAATGTAGTAGAAAAACTATATAAAAAAATCCAAGGTTATACCCAGCTACTCTGGCTGGATGGTATGTTTGTGAGAAACTCACCTGACATATCAGCGTCACATTAGCTTTCTCTCTCCAAATAAAACTCACCTTACAACTCACCTTTCAACCGTAATATGAACTCATCTTACAACTAAAACTCATATTTCATTAAAATACTCACTTTATATAAAATATACCTCACTAAATAACACACACACTCACAACTAATTAAAATACATTAAATCAAAAGAGAGGAGGCCCACCAGTTTTAAAACCTACATAGGTGAGAAACTCACATAATTGACACACAAAATGACCAAACTCACCTAGCAAATATGATGTGGCCAAAGTCACTTTATGACCGAGATGGCAACTCACGCGTGACTTTAAAGTCACACACGTGAGTTTTGCCAAACTCACCACCATACCGTTTAGCCTTACATCTTACATTTGTGTGTTAAAAAATGATAGAAAATTGGCTAAAAGACAAATAAGTAGAAAATATCTATTAGAGTGTACCATTTTCCACCCTCGCTTTTTGTTTCTCTGTTTACAAAAACAAAACCCTAAAACCCCTTTCTCTACAAAAGGTGTAGCACTTTTAAAAATTTCAACAGAAAAATACCCTTAGTCGTCTGCAACACATACGTGCCACACATGGCTCACACGTAGATCCTCCCCTAATCTCTCTAGTCTACGGATGGCAACGGGTCTGGTTTGGGGCGGGTTTTAGATTACCCGTACCCGCACCCGTTTATAATATTCACATCCATACCTGCCCCCATTACTTACTGGGTACCTAGTTAATATTATCCATTGGTTTTTCGGGTTTCCCCACGGTATCGGTATCCCCCAATTGAATATTCTATTAACAAAATCGCGAGATCAAGATTAAGTCGCACCAAAAACTTTTGTTTGTTGTTTAAAATAAATAAAAACCTACCGACAAACTAAAGCAAAACACTCTAATATATTTAAAAATATTTAAAAGGTTAGAAAACAAATACCATATCAAACGATTTAACACTTTCGAATAATTCCTATACAACATCCAAATATGTTAGATAATAAAGATACTTATATTAAAAATACAATGGAAGAAATTACATATAATATATGTGTACTCTAATCAATCATAATAGCAATAAAGAGGGTACAAAGTTCGGTAAACGGGTATGGGCAGGATACGGGTAATCGGGGCGGGTGTACTTGAGTTTTCTTTATTTTCCTTCCTTTTCCCTTCAAAATTGAACTCGAGAACACAATGTTAGGGTTAGGGTGCGTTTAGTTACTGAAATTTTTTCTTAGTTTTGTGTTTTTAGATTTGGAAAAAAAAAGAGATTTAATTTTTCATAAAACATAAAAGAGATAATTGTTTGAAAATGTATCTAACTTGTTACTTTTTGTAGTTGTATGTATCCTACTATTTTTTTGCAAATATGTGTAGCCAACTTTTGAGTTCGGTCAGTTCCGTGTACCCGGTTACCTCCATAGCAAGTTACAGGTTAATTTATAGATTTTACATTATTTTGTATGTGCCATATCACAAAATATATCCACCTCACTTTTTAAAACCCATTTCCAAACACACCCTTCACTCTCACCCCTTTCACCACCATAGCAACCACCAGTCCACCACCACCACCACCCTTCACATGCTGCCATCACCACCACTATTCACCTCTCTTCACCAATGAATTAAAGCATGCTTATATTAAAATCATCTCCCTAATATAATTTCCAGGAACCGTCCCTAGATTCCGGCCGCCTCAAAAACACTTTTACGCATAATTAAACCGTACAAAAAGTAACTCTTTACATTTAATCATGCGTAAAAAATTCAAACCTTATGAAACATATTTAATCACAGATCAAACAAAAACCTCAAACCATAAACATAAGTCAATGACATTTAATCAGACACATATATACAAACAAGTTTTGTATATCATGTTCTAAACAAAACAAATTCACATATTAATAGGGACTTTCTTGAGAATAAAAATGGCAGCCACCAACCCTTCATAAATGATTATATGGAAGACGAATTGCGAATTTCTTGAGAATAAAAAGGAAAACGTCATATACACAGATCCGGAAATAAGAAAACAATAAAAGAAACACAAAACCCAATAAAAGTTTGGTGGTGTTTGTGTTCGTGGTTGTGTTTATTACAGTAGTGCGTTTCTAGTTGTGGTTGTATTCGGTGAAGTATTGCTGCCGGATTAGTGGCGGTTTTTAATGGGATGTCGTAAGTGATGATGGTGGTGATGGGTTTTTGTTAATTGTGTATGGATAGAGGTAAATTAGTAATCTAAATACACAAATAAACAGGTTTGAAAAAGAATATTGTTTAAGAAGAAAGGTATAAAGGGAAATGATACGGTTGTGGGAAGAAAGGGTGTGTTTGTTTGTCATTAATATAAGGAACTAAACAAAAAAAAAGATTGGATATGGATGTTATGAAAAACCTGCTCCACATAGACATCAACAGATTTGCAGGTCATCGAGTACACGAAACTGACCAAATTCAAAAGTTGGCTACATGGATTTGCAAAAAAAATAGTAGGCTACATAGAACTACAAAAAGTAACAAGTTAGATACATTTTCAGACAATTATCCCAACATAAAAAACGCGTTCAGATGATATTATTTTTTATTCTCAAGAAAACATGGGGGTTACAAAGAAAACATGGAAAAAAATTGTTTTGTAGTTTCCCTTGTTAAGTTGAGAAATGCATGTTTTATGTTTTGTAAAGAATTTTATTGGGAAAACACTGATTTGAACACGATCTCTGTTTCATTATTTTCCACAAAACATTTTATGAAAAACAAATGTGTTTTCCCCCAACTAAACACACATCTTATCATTTCCAAAGAATAAACATGCAATATGCATTTATTTATATTGCATTAAATTTCGTCTTCATTTATAAACGTCATTACTAGTATTAAGTAATGAAAGAGGAGAAAACATCACTAACATATGAGCCTGTTATAAATAACGAGTTTCTCGAGTAAGTAAAGTACAATAAGAATCAAATTTAGACCAAACACATGAATGATACATGCAAAACTAATTTAATTACAAATTAAAAAATATTGAATTAGAATAATAAAACAAACTAAAACCTCATCAGCAATTAATCATAATAGTAGATTCAAAGCAAGAGAGTCAAATAGGTGATGTTTTTTAAAATGAAATGTAATGATTAATCCCCAAATAAATGAGACCTGCCCTCAGGGTCCGTCGACAATGCCCTTATGTTGGTGTTCTATTATACTTTTATTAATAGGCACAAAAAAACCGTACGTGATGTGTTTAACAGAAACATACATACTACGTAGTATAGAAAGTAGTCAATATTTTGAACATCTATCCTAAAATTAAAAAAAATAAATCAGTTATTGGATATACAATGTGCATTGTTAATGAAATCGCCCATTAAAAGCTGTTTATACTCGACAGTTTGCGCAGCCTCTCCATTTGCCTCTCATTGAATATACCATATGATTGATTGTTGTTGTTACAGAATCAAGCCATGAAACATTACTTTGCATAGCCTCTCCTTTACCATTCGTATTCATGATGAGCCTCTGCATTTGCCCTCTCATTGAAGATGCAAGCCTTGGTTGTTGAGACAGTATTTAGAGAGGCGGCATGGAGCGGAAAGAGTTAAGTGGTAAATGTATCCAGGCGGAATTGCGCCATAGCTGGGAGGCTTGTAAGTGGATAGATGCTTATTACGATTGTTAGCGCGCTACAGAGTAAGAGAAGCATAGGTATAGGTTTAGTTGGTCGAGTGCACGTAGTCTCGAGACAACTACGCGTGTCGCGTTTAACTTTTATAGTGATACAGCGATTTTGAGGAAGGAACAAAAAAAGTTTACAGGTATAAATGGATTGAGCCCAATTTAGTAACTGTCAAGCACCTACTAACCTTCTCTTTAAACTCACAACACCAAACGATTTGCGAATATGGCTCCATAAAACTGTAACGGCAAGAACCACAACCTTGTGGCGTTTGAGAACTGGAGCTTGTGTGTTACTGTAACCATTGGTTCCTGATGTTCTGGTCGAATGTGGGATGTCTATGCTGCGACGGGACGCTATCTGAGCACCGACTTTGTTGTCTGTGATTCAAAGGTAAGCCATGAACATTAGATTCACCTATACCTTAAATGTGTTTTAATTTTCAACGCGGGTGTTAACAACAACATATTGCAGGGTAGTACGATGCACGCTACCGCTCGGAGCACTATAGCGCACAACTTCCTTAAGTTGAAAGAGGGTGGGATATACTCAGTGAAAAACTTTGTCGTACAGCCTAACAAGGATGGGGGGAGATATAGGGCAATTAAAAAGCAAACCTTTATTGCTGAGTCGATGGAGCAACAACTATCGAAAATTTTTTCGTGTGAATCCTGATGGTTTCATTAGATTTCCTTTTCAATTGGTCGCTTTTGATCATCTTGAAATCTACAAATAACAAATACTTGATTGGTAAGTTTTCTTTCCTTTTATGCCTGCAATATTTTTATATGGGTTTAAAATCAAGATATAATAATATGTAAACGCATTTACCTGCAGATGCAGCTGGGTATGTCACTAATGTTGGCCGGACCGTTCAGCAGAAGACAGGGTCAAAGACGCTTGACTTCCACTTAGCTAACTCTAGGTACTTAGCGTTGTCTACACTTACTACATGTAGGCTCTAAAGGGCCAGCTACATTATGTTATTTTATTGAATCTGTACCAGGGGTCAATCAGTGCGGGTTACCCTGTGGGGATCCCTTGGGGAGTTGTTGATCGAAAAAGAACCAGCCATGTTGGGATGTATCCGATTGTTCTAACGTGCCTTATAGTGAAGCAATACAACAGTGAGAAACCATGCTCTTAAACTATTTAAGTGATTGAAGCAACACACCGGTTTGACTTACATGTGTTTCTCTCCTAATAGGCCGGTTGTATCTATCAAGCACCTCCTCAACCTTGATCCTCGATGAGAAAGGAAATACCTGAAGTGAAACAACTCAAGGTCTGATAGCGGGTAAGCATATAGTTGCTTCAATGGATTGTAGGCTTATACTGCTACATTATTATTGCTAAGTTAGCCATGAAATAGTGACTTGCAGAGGGGTAAAGGGGGTTGCGGAATTCAGCAAGGAAATGCCGCCAGTGGGATGTTTAGAGGTGAAAGTCACCCTTGGAGAATTTACTTATGTGGTCCCGGAATCAAAAACATGATGTATGTCACTTATTTACCAGGATTCTGTTTCTTTTAGATTAATACATAACGAGGCACTTACAACATCGAACACTTTTCCAGTCATGGCTACCTTCCATTGTACGGTGCATATAGATAATGTCAGGACCAATAATGGCTGGAATTTTCCATCTTGCGGAGGGGAAAAATGCAAGAAAAGCATTCCCATCTAACGGCCGCTTTCTTTGTGAATCCTGCAACAAAACTTGTATTATCCAGTAATAGTAACGATGTCATATATTTCATACAATATTTTATCGTCAAATTTAAAAAACTTATTGAACGATTAAGCTTCCTTTTGCACATGTCCACCTTCCCGGTACATACTTAAACTTAGTTCAGATGAATACTACAAGGTAGTTGTGGCATGTATAATGAAACGGCCACGATAGTTATGGTGAAATGCACTAGCCAGATTCAATAGTGTGAATAAGTGACCAGGTCTTTCATAGTCTTACAACCTTCTTTTCAAATATCTATGAATGACGTTAGCAGTGGCATCAGGGCTATGACCATTCACCATTGCCACAGCTTTGGCATACATTGTAGAGCACCAACCACACCATTGGAGTTCAAAATTCATACAAACTATGAGCACAACACAAATGAAAAGCTTCACTTACCTGAGGATATGTTACTGCCGAAGGGATTGAGAGAACGGGTGCAGTAGCATTGCGAGTGGAAGCCGTGCTCCGAGACTCCTGAATTCAAAACACAAAAAGGTAGGTAAGATAATTGCTTTAAAATCTTACGGGCTACAAAAAAATAAGAAAAGAACCACAATTATATTTAATTATGAGATATTGTTGATCTGTCCCCTAACATGTATCTATGAATTTTAGGTGGAGGCTGAAGAGATCATGAGGCCAATCCTCAATTGTAACAGACACACAGACAGCAACAAAGGTGGTGCAGTCGTCCGGACACAAGAAAAAATAAAAGGTATGGTAAATCTACACACTTCCTCAACTGTTGAAATCCACATGAAACATTAACACACCACGTTGCTTATCTTATTCTTTCAGCTGTTGTGGATGACAATACTACGGGTTAACAAACACCGTCTTGCTCCATCCCGGTGACAGTTAAGCTCATGGACATGGGTTTCTGATTGCTCTACAATAAAGTAGTTAGGCATAATAAAAAACAATTATGTTGGAAATGTTATTGAATTCCTGGCGTGTTACGCCTTAGACATTACATGTTTGATGTTTTAGTTTGACAATGTTTGTATTGTTCCACTGTGTTGTTAAGTTTTACAGGCATTAACGACGCATATACCAACACACATTTGCTTTTCTCAAAAAAACACTTAAACCACTTGGTAATGTTGAAGTCAATTAGATGTTATGTATATTTCTAAAGTTTGCAGGCTGACCAAGACACTATTCATCATGAGAGCACGGATAACAGATGCTGAATGTGCAGCCACTGGATACGAGGATGTTTTATAACATATGCAGTAAATCATAAATTCTACGTTGAGGGACACTATACAGGGTCAAAGTGCAAAGATCACAGAACGAACTAAAGTAGATAGAAAGATAGGACAAAAATAGGATTGTAATCGTTTGGTTTAGCAATGTTAGTATTATTCCTATGATGTTTTTCGGATACTATCATTTAGCTAAATATGTATAAAATATCAGACTTAACAAATTACTTATACTCAGTGCCGCATTTCCAAATATCAAGTGCAAATCAAAATATGTATAATATAGTAGCTATATCTATGCAGACACGGAACATATAGCCAAACTTTAATCATTACAATTGGCATACACATGATTCGTTGGTAGGCTTTTCCTAAAAAAACAATTTGCTTCTGAGTTTGTATATACTGAAAGCCCTATTGCTGGATACCAAAAAGACATGAAAGTATGTATAATAAAGTAGGTCTACCTACAGGCTAAGGGGACAATTATGCAAACAATAATTACGACAAACACCATATTTATGAAACATTTTTGGGATTATACAAAAAATCCCAATCAACTAAACTATTAAGATCCTGCCTACGCAAGACACCAACTTCTTATTTGTTACAACTTCAATGTTCCTGTAACAACCCGAGAATTTCCGTTCAATAAGTTAGCCGTTTCCGTGTAGTAATTCGAATTTTATCGTTTAGCTTTACCGTTTAACCGAGAAGTTGTTTCTTTATAATCTGAGAATCGTCACTCCGTGGAGCGAAACCGGACACTCAAACGTTTGTGTATTTTGGCAATATCCGCGTTATTAAGTTTTTAAGCAATATTTAAATTTCAGAAATTCCGTTTACCGAACACGTATCGTTAAATACTAGCTTCGCTTGTTTTAAATATACATATGTAATTTGTGTGCAAGACTTGAAAATTAATTCATAAAGCTCAAGCAAATCCTGAGAATGTTGGAAGACATTTTTGGTCCCCCCTTTCTGGTCTTGTCTTAACCCGCTACAACACACCACAAAGCTTCATAGATTAAAAAAAATTTGAAATTCAATTGCTAGAACAAGATGGCATGTTAATATGAAAGTACTTGAACTCATGGGATACCATGGAGATCAAATTGGTCCCCCATTGGTTGTTCGCCCCCTCTTGTCCTATCGGTTGAGCACACACACCATTAAATAATGGATGTTTGTAATTTGAGCTTGCATATTTAATAACCTCATTCCACTCATTTCATATCAAACCAACACTCACACAACATATTCCCTCTCTTTCTTTTCTTCTTTCTTGATTTGGACCGCCACAAAACCCAACAAAAATCCATTTGTTTCCATCTATGATCATATTCACTTAACAGATATATTGTCGAGTTGATTGTTGTTTCCATCCGGTAATCCTTGTAAAACAACGGTTTGGGTTTTTTTTATTTCTATTACCACCGTACAGGTCGTGCTTCTTTTTAAGACATCGATTACTTTTCATAAATAAGTTGTACTTTTGCATTCGTATGATCATTCCGAACAAGGTGTACAAAGCGGATCGTTGTGAAAATCATTATCTAGTTTTCTATAAAACTACAAGTCTCAAAGTTTAATATTTTGTTTATAAATGGAAGAAAATAAAAAGTAGTTGTACTTTTGCATTTAAAAGTTTCATGACTAGTTGATATATATATTGTTATAATTTCAGTCTAAAATCGAAAAATTAAAGATTTATCGTAGTTTTAGTTTAAATATAGTTGGCGAAGATGATTAAGTTAGATGTTTAGATTTGTTGTAAGCGTAATTTGAATGTGAAGAGATTTGGTTTTAGAACGGATATGTTGCATATTTGATGAATGTGTCGAAAATAGTATCGATATTCTTTCGAGTCAATAAAAGATGTACTTTTGTAAAACGGATGTTTTCACGTGTCGAGGTTGATAAAAATAGAAAGTCGATATTTTTAGAAAGGTCATGCCGAAATTTCATAAACTTTATAAAAGCGTCGAAAATATACTTTTATTATCAAACTATGATAAAATATAGAAAAACTAATGTCCGATTTTAGGTCAACATAATATAGTATTGAGTCAACAGTGATGTGTCGAAATACACTAAAAGACGAAATGCACTAAAAGACGAAATACACTAAAGGACGAAATATACTAAAAGACAGAATACACTAAAAGACGAAATACACTAAAAGACGAAATGCACTAAAAAGGAAATACACTAAAAGACGAAATATTTTGAAGATGTTTTAAAACGTCGAGACTTGTCAACTTATACCTTCGAAAGACACCGTTTTAAAAAGGATACGCCGGTCTACTCGTTGCTCGGAATTCAGTTCTTGTGTTAAGTGTTAATCGATGTACATCAACTTAAAACGCCAACTATATGAAAGTTTGTCGCTAGAACCTTGAGAATCATTTCACATTATTGATTCCTTTTGATCCACTACCCGAATAAGGTGATTCATTAGCCACCAACTCTTTTAATCGTTTTGAATAAATGTTTTATAACTTGGGGTGGAAACATGCTTGTTTTTTAAAATAAACACAGTACGTTACCTGAGATTTTCCTGTTTAAAACGTGTTAGCCTAAGTAGCGTTTAGACCACATACTGGCGCCCACTATATCATGAACAGCAAAACTCTTGACTGGAGAACCGGTCGAGGGAGCGCGAGTGTTATAAATAGATCTATTAGGACTAATTATCCCTATCTGGGTGAGTAGCGCTCACTACCCACGGGGCTCCCGATAAACGGATATATACCATGTCGAAACTTAAGAAGGTAGTCTTGGTCAGTTACCTCGGGGCTTGTTTCAACCAGCAAGTAACTATGCTAAAAACGAATAGCTTCGTGTACATGAGCTTAGCAGCAACGTACATACCTTTTTAATGAGAAGTGTATCTGTTATAACTGTCGCATACGTTTTGATATCTTGTGGTCCACTATAACAACGTTTGAACTAAACCTATGAATTCACTCAACTTTATGTTGACGTTTTAAGCATGTTTTTCTCAAGTGCTTAGCATGGATGTTGTTGCTTGACTTATGTGAAGTCTATTTGCCTGTACCGGTTTACCAGAGATTTATCTATGTCTTTAAATACCATTGTTGAACTTATTTAAGCTTCCGCATTTTTAACTTTGAATCTTTTAAATTTAATCGATGTAAAACTTATTATTATTATTTTAAAACTTTGCAACGGTGTTTATTTTCAAAACGTACCCTTAGAGGTCGTTCTTTATGCTTTGTACTTGAGATGCTCAATAAAGTCACGCCTCCGGACACGTGTTCCGTCCAGGCCCCGTCTGGGGGTGTGACAGTTTGGTATCAAGAGCCAAGGTTATAGAGAACCAGGTAGTATAAACTAGGTCTGGACTATAACCAGTATGTGATCCTACGTGAATTATGAGCCATACGGACCATACATATTACGTATACATCACAAGTACTACGAAATAAATAATATACGTATTAAATACAAACCATATCTAATATTCCTAAGTGCTTCTTATTTCATCTACAGTACGTGCTCGATACTCATTCATTCATTCATTTTGCATTCATCAGTTACCATTCACCCATTCATATTTTTTGCATCAGCATGTTGATATAAAGATGATTTATATGAACTTTGCTTGTGCAGGTTATGACTATTTCAGTTATCTCGATTTCTTCGGATTCATCAGAGGATAGCGTGGGGACACCTGCTGGACGAGTGATCTTGTTCGGTACTATCCCTACTACTATTCCTGACACCACACCAGTGATTACTCCACCTGCTACTCAGACTGACACACTAGTGATACCCACAGAGACACCTATAATAGCACCTACTATACCACCATCCCCAGATTATACACCAGCTTTTTCTGATTACTCACCTGCATCTGATTCAGAGTCTGATCCATCTGAGGATCCATCATCAGACCATATACCACCATTACCAGCTACCTCACCATTTTTATCATCGGATAATGACCCCACCGACAGTGATACACCACCATCACCTACCCATGATACGCCTTTCACCGAGATTACCGCTTCTACCCAGAGATCACCTATCATACCTCATCGTCGGGTTATGATTCTATCACCTGGACAACCTATTCCTCATGGTCGACCGTACCGCTACCATCTTAATGGGTCGGTACACATGATGACTGCGAGGAAGAGGGTTGGACCATTACCCATTCATCATCTTGCTATGAGACATTCTGCCGATCATTCTTCTTCAGATTCGTCATCAGAGGCATCATCAGATTTTCATTCGGATGCTTCATCTGATTCTTTTTCGAGACACCCATTGTTAGATCATTCTTCACCAGATTTACCGAGTACTTCTGCAGGGCCATCTCGCAAGAGACAGTAGGTCCCCAAAGACAATCTGATCCTGCATAATCACTTGTTATTCGGAGCTTATCTCCTATCCGTGCTGATTGATACATCGTCCTAAGAGGGTTAAGGATTTTTGGTTATTTTGCAGATTAAGAGGTTGATCAATAGAAGATTAGTTTTGATGGATTGATGCTATTGTCATGGTTATGTGAAGAGCCTCATTTAGAGGCATGAAGTGATCTAGAGATTCAGGCAGAGATTGACGAGTGTTTTGCTTATGCATATGCTCTTAGGGATAAGGGATTGATGCTAGAGTTATAGTTGAGGCTGTTGATCGAGATGAAGAACAAAGACGGGTATGTGAGGCCTGGATGATGTCAGAGTAGAGAGGGTTCCGCATCCTGTGATGCAGAGGATATTCCTAAGCCTGCTCAGGAGGGAGCAGTAGAGGCTACATATGAGACATTAGGAGATTTGGTTCAGAGGTTCCATGATCACACTCAGGCTATCCCAGTCCATCGTATACAGGCTATTGAGGGAGTTCAGAGAGAGCAGGGACATAGGATTGTTGGGGTTGAGTCGGCAGTTATTGCTTTGACTGAGAGGATTGCTGAGTTAGAGAGGGATAACAAGAGGCTCAGAGGCACCGCGAGTGTTGAAGTTAGAAAGTTGTGACCGACTCCAGCGCCATTCACGTTATTGGCTGAGAGAGGTTGAGCGGATGCGTTGGTCGACAAAACCAACCTCATGGCTTTCCCGTAACTTGGAACAACTTCCCTCGTCAAAGTTATATGCCATGGGAAATGTGTCTTCCATTTCCACATCCCAACCAATTGCATCAAATGCAAGGGATGTTTAACACTAACAACTTTGGACCCATGAGATATTGGGGACCAAATATTTAAATTATTGTCTTATATAAATAGATATGCCATGGAGTCGACTTGGAACCCGACGAATAGATTAAAGATAGCGGATGCTCTAAACATATGACGGGTAACCGAAAGCTCTTCTCCACTTACAAGGCATATAATGGAGGTAACGTCATTTTTGGTAGTAATCTTCGTGGTAACATCATTAGCAAAGGTACGATTTCTAATGACTCTCTCAATATAGATAATGTAGAACATGTTGATAACTTAGGATTTAACTTGCTAAGTATAGGACAAATATGTGATAATAAGTGTAGAGTAACTTTCTCTGAACATGATAGTGAAATTACTAAGGACGATAAAGTCATAGGTAGAGGTATTAGGAAGAAAGGCTTATATGTGATGAAATTAGGAAATAAGCCAAAAGACAAAATTTGTCTTGCAACGATTGATGAAAATTCCACACTATGGCATAGGAGATTAGGTCACGCTAATATGCGTCTCATTCAATCGTTAGCATCTAAGGAACTAGTTAGAAACCTACCTAAGCTTAAGTTTGATCAACATTTTTGTAATGCTTGCAAAATTGGAAAACAAGCTCACGCTAGTCACAAAGCTAAGAATGTAGTCTCAACGACTAGATGCTTAGAACTTCTCCACATGGATCTTTTCGGTCCATCCGCCGTACGGAGTTACGGAGGAAATCGTTACACCTTAGTCATAGTAGATGACTACTCTAGGTATACTTGGACTAGATTCCTTAAGGACAAAACCGAAGCCTTCGATCAATTCAAAATATTTAGTAAGAAAATTCAAAACCAATTAGGATGTACTATAGTGTCAATAAGAACCGACCACGGTAGGGAATTTGATAATGAGGTGCAATTTGGAGAATTCTGTAATGCCAACGGTATTACACATAACTTCTCGGCTCCACGCACACCTCAATCAAATGGCGTGGTTGAAAGGAAAAATAGGACACTACAAGAAATGAGTAGAACTATGTTGAACGAGCAATCGTTACCACAAAAGTTTTGGTGTAACGCCGTAGATACTTCAACATACATTCTCAACCGAATCCTAATTAGAGCCATCTTAGGAAAAACACCTTATGAACTCTTGAGAGGTAGGAAACCTACTCTTGACTATTTTAGAGTGTTTGGAAGCAAGTGCTTCATATTAAACACCAAAGACTACCTTACCAAGTTTGACCCAAAGTCATACGAAGGTGTCTTTTTAGGTTACTCCCAAAATAGTAAAGCCTACATCATCCTTAATAAACACACTAGGAAAATCGAAGAATCACTCAACGTGACATTCGATGAAACTCCTCCACCCTCTAAGACATCACCCTTGGTGGATGATGACTTAGATGAAGAAGAAGCTATTAGGGCAACCGAAAAGAAAAACCTAGAAAATGTTGTTGAGGATGAAACACTAGAAATTGACGAAATAGTCAATATTAAGGAATCTAGGAACCATCCTTTAGAAAATGTCATAGGAAACCTTAACCAAAGAACCCTTAGGTCACAAGCCCAAAACCAAAGTAACTTCTTTTGTTTTATATCAACTATAGAACCTAGGAATATGACAATCATAGGAACTAAGTGGGTATTTAGAAATAAGTTAGACGAGAACGGTGTTGTTTCTCAAAATAAGGCTAGGTTAGTTGCTCAAGGCTATAATCAACAAGAGGGCATCGATTATGATGAAACTTATGCTCTAGTTGCTAGACTTGAGTCTATTAGGATATTATTAGCCTATGCTTGTGCCTTAGATTTTAAACTATTCAAAATGGATGTAAAAATGCATTCCTAAACGGTTTTATCAATGAGGAGGTATACGTGGCTCAACCTCTAGGATTCATTGATTTCGAGAAACTGGATCATGTTTATAAACTAAAGAAAGCTTTATATGGTCTTAAACAAGCACCCAAAGTTTGGTATGATTGACTAAAAGCTTTTTTTATTAAACATGAATATAAAATAGGAATGGTAGATAACACTCTTTTTACTAAGAAGAAAAGTCCAAATCTTATCATTGTTCAAATATATGTCGATGACATTATATTCGGTTCGACTTGTCAAGACATGTGTGATGAATTTTCCAAAATCATGCATGACGAGTTCGAGATGAGCATGATGGGTGAACTTAACTTCTTCCTTGGATTACAAATAAAACAAATGGAAGATGGTATCTTCTTTAATCAATCTAAGTATATTAAAGAAATGCTTAAGAAATTTGGTCTAGAAGATTCTAAACCAATGAAAACCCCCATGTCCTCCGATACTAAACTCACGAAAGATGAAGAGTGTGAGTCGGTAGATAGTACCAAGTATCGAGGCATGATAGGTAGTTTATTATACCTAACGGCAAGTAGGCCCGATATCATGTTTAGTGTCTGCCTTTGTGCCCGCTTCCAAGAGGCTCCCAAAACCTCTCACCTTGAAGCGGTTAAGCGTATCTTCGCATTGATTAGGTAGCTTTATTAATACATAAACGGCCAAGTTAGGCCCGATATCATGTTTGAGTGTCTTGCCTTGTGCCGCTTCCAAGAGGCTCCCAAAACCTCTCACCTTGAAGCGGTTAAGCGTATCTTCTGATACATTAAAGGCACTACGCACTTAGGATTATGGTATCCTAAGGGGACCGGCATAGAAACCGTAGTATATGCCGACTCTGATCATGCGGGAGATTATGTGGATCGAAAGAGCACTAGCGGTATTTATACGTTCGTGGGATGTTGTTTGACATCTTGGTTCTCGAAGAAACAAACCGCTCTTGCTATATCCACTACCGAAGCACCGAATACGTAGTACTACGTGCGACGGAAATGGCATGTCAACACAGCAACTATGGATTGAGACAAGCTCTAATCGACTGCGACGTACGACGCGTCGACGTTCCATCATGGTTTGACGACAACAAAGGCGCGATTGACCTTAGCAAAAACCTTGTACAACATTCTCGTACCAAACACATTGAAATTCGTCACCACTTCCTCCGTGATAATGTCCAAAAAGGACATATATCTATCGAAAAAGTACCATTCTTCGACAACATTGCCGACATTCTCACTAAACCTCTTAAACATGAATCGTTTAACTATTTCGTCTTGGTGTAGGATGACTGGACACACCATTCTATATATCATATTGAGTAGCATCTCTTTCTATGTCTCTATTCTAGTTTCCGTGTTCCATTCCGTGTCGTGGACACACTTTTATAATTCATCCGTAGTACTGTAAACATGTTTAAGTTGCGAAATGCAAATTTGAATTGTCACTCCTTTAGTCAAATTTGTGTCAAAACAAGTCTAATATCAATGTCTGATGGGCAGGCCCCCTATATAGGGCCCCCAATTTTTGGGGGACCGCTGGAGATATGGTGAACCGCCGTCAGAAATACAGAAGTAAATATGGTACACTTAAAACAAAATTTTCAAAATCAAAAACAAACACCCCTTTACCTGCATGGTGCAACGAAACAACCCCAAATTCCACCAAACCTTCAAAATCAACCATTTAAAACTTAAATTCAAGATCTACTCAACACCTCAATAATCATCCCTAACATCTCTAAGATCTCACTTGTAAGACATTTCAATATTTCTTTCAATTTTGAGGTCTAGGGCTTCATGCATGAACACCAAAAATTGATAAAATTTGGGTTATTTTCCATTTTTACTTCACTATTTTGGTCAATTAAACCACTAGGATAAAATGTTCTAAACTAATATGCTTCCCATAGATATAAGATTTGCATACATTGTTAAGGTTTGTCGAAAAATTATTTTTGAACCAAAACCCCAATTTCATTTCGAAAATCACTCACCTTAGGAACACAATAAAATTGTTATTTTACATTGTTAATACAACCCAAAAACGTTTTCAAATACATGCATAATGATCTTATCAACAAATTTCGAGATACATAATTCATATGCAATTTTCGACTTGTTTGGTTGAGCAAAATCAAAACTAAGGAGCGTTTGGATTAACTCTTAGGATTTTATACTAGGTCGAGTTAATCGTTACTCCACATTTGTTGCATATAGGCACACACACTAGACATCTTGTTAAGTAATGAATTACGGTACACTAAATCATACATCCCAACAATCTCTGATGAAAATTATATTCCTAATAACTTAAAACCCATAATTCAAAATCTTGAATATAGATCAATTCATGAAGGTCTTCCTTTATCCCTAATCTACTATATATACGACATTTATTCATTATCTATTTCAAAACTGATCAAACTTGGGAAAAATATACGAACTCTATTGAAGGAAGTTGTATCCAAATTTCTATCTTTGAATTTATCTTATTAGAAATTATCAAGTATGAGAAATTCAAAACATTTTCTTAACATTTTCGGGCTTTGAAAGAACATTTAAAGTTCTCGCTCAAATATTCGCATTAATTTATCTCAATTCATTGTAAAGGAGAATGTTCTTATGCTGGTAGAATCCTCTTTGACACATTGAAATCAAATCAAGAGTCAAAACACAACTTATCAAACACACATTGAAAAACCAAAGAATCATCCAATCAATCACAACTACCGGGACAAACATGTTTCAAAATACAAAATTCTCAAAGAAGAAACTTCGTGACAAAGACTTGAGATCTTGGAATGAAATCATTCAAGATAATGCCCTTGGCACTCTAAATGAATCACCATTTCTCACCGCATCATCATGTCACATGATGTATTGCATCTTAACAAGTACACCTTTCAACTTTGCCTACTTTCTAACCAAACGGTTTGAAAAAGATTCAAAATCAAACCAAACTCTCCATGCCTATGGAAAATGATTCTAAATCGTATATATGAACACCATCATTCAAATTACTCCTCGTTCTTACGAAAATCATTATAACACCTATTGGGGATCCATGAACGTGGGTTCTTTCCCACTCATCTTCTATCCTTTTTCAAAAAATCTACTTCTTCTGATGAAGACTCATGTGTTGATTCAAATTACTTGTGAGCTTTGTATTGAATTTATTTACACAACTTATTGTATTATTATTATGCTCTTAACATTTGCTACTATTTCCTATGTTAGTGCACAATATGATTATGTCATGATCCTATTGCTTCGCTATTTGACACTTAGTTGAATTTATTTGTAGGATCTACTTGACCTTATTGCATGATCTCTTTTCTTGAATTTAGTTATTTGACTAGATTGTATGATTCTTGATGAAATGGAGATATCACTGTCACCCTTCCAACCCTGTTCAGAAATTTCAACACAAAAGACTAATTTCTGGAAAAGTTTTAAAACCCATAAAACAGCCCCGTAAATGATTGGACTGTAACATTCCGTATTCTCAGGTCATTTTCAATACTATTTAATTTCACTATTTATTTTTTTTTCTTCGTACTGCGTTCCACTCTTTTAATTGTTATTTCGTTAAGCTAAATCGCTGTAGGCTGGGAATGATTCATACAATGTAAAGGGCATTTTAAACAATTAAATGTTTACATCAAGCAAGTGTTCTATGATTATTATGAGGATAATTAATAACTTTGTTCATCTTATTTATTTTCTATACGTAAAATGCTTACGTTTCACGATAAAAATTGCGTTTTGGATTACCTGGAAGTTCTAAACCTATCTACGCCTAAACAAAATACCCCACGATTATACCAATACTCAAAATAATCAATTATTACATCTTATATATTTTATTTATATGCCGAAATTTATATAGGAGACCAAGATTTTCAAACTATTTATTAATATCTAGATATTACATATAAGATACTCTTACACCTTTTACAACTTGGTATGCTTACTTAATACTAGGGTTAGAAAGTAACTAGGTTTGGTTAGCAAGAGTATTTATTAACTATAAAATAGCCATGATGCATGAGAATATTACATACTCATTAACTTAGTAAAAATAAATAAAATTTCATTTTCTTTCTTCCTTTCTTATCCCAAAACTCACGGCACAATACCCCTTTAATACACAATCCACACTTTGATTTTCTAAGATTATACAACCCTATACACAACATACTTAAGGTATTCTAAGGTGTTTACAAGCCTTGGATCACCATTTGCAAGTATTAAGAAGAAAAAGTAAAGATTAGGGTTTTGGAAACCTAATCTAGGGTTATAAGCTTGAAAGCTTGGATTTCAGTCTAAACACGGGTTTAGCATTCATTTTACATCCTATACATCATCAATAAGGTTTTCTTAATTCCTTTATACTTTTATTTCTTATGATTTTATGTGTTACATGTTAAATATAGCCATAATCACCACTAAGGACTTTCTAATATGAAAAATGAGTTATTATTTATGATTATGATTATATACACTTATTCTTATGTCATATGGTCCTATATATCATGGAAAAGTAAAGATAAAAGTATGTTAACCTATGGATTAAGTATAAACATGTTTAGAATAAATTAGGGTTTTATAAGGTTTCTTAAAACTTCACATGTGAAATTAATGAAAGTAAAAGGGTTAAACTTGTTACAATGAATTTACAAGGACTAGGGATGATATTATACTTTATTATAAGTACCACATATGAAAAATATGGTTATAAGAGTTTTTATAGTAGACTACTAAGTTAATAATACATAAAAACAAGGTTTTATAAAGTAACATGTATGAAATACATAGGGGCTGTCCAAATTCGAATTTTGGACAGTAGGTTATGAGGTTTTATAAAAATAATACGCCTCGTGGCGATTCCATAATGATAAGAAACTCGAAAAACCGATCTATAACGAAAAAGATACGTTAAAAACGAGTTTGAGGTTTACGACTATATACTACTTTTATTCTACAACTATTTTTATAAAAAGTTACTATTATCTTACAGCAACTTTTATTTTAAAACATCTAAAATTATGATATATCTTTTGAGTACGAGAACGTACACGAAAGAATCGTTATAGAACGGATTATAACGAGTAAATTACGAATTTTTCGATAATAAAGTTCTTTAAAATGTAATGTTATAACTATGAACAGTAAAAATCACTATTCTAGTGAATTTTTCTTTTTAAAATATAATACCTTTTTAATAACAAAAACGTACTCGAAGGAATCACTGAATCGGGATCAAATCGATAAGTTATTACGATTACAAGTTTACGCCATTTGAAGCCTTAACAGACAAACGAGCCGTTGTGTTAACGTATTTTACTATCATCACAGATTCTTAAAAACTTGAAATGTATTCATTTGATCGCATCGTCTTATACGAGACTGGTGGACGTAAGAAACGGAGCAACGGGGGCTTAAAACGACCAAATTTTGGTCATTTTACGAAAAGTATATTTTATACGTTTTCACTTTTAATATTAATTTTACTAAAACGACTTAGTCGGTGATTATAGTATATAGAATATTGAGGGGTTATCAATGTGTATATTACTAGGTACTAGGGAGTTTCATAATGAGGCCTCTTCGGATGGCGTATCGACGATGTTGTTGGATTTACGATTTAAAGTATCCTAACTCCTCGAACGTCATGTCATGACCTCTTTAATTATGATAGCCCGAACGATAGTACGATGTAACAACTATAAGATTATATTCAATGTTATAAATTGAAGTACTCGGTACTTATACGACCTTAATTTAAATAGGTTGCATCAAACGTTTTGCGTGACATTTTATCTGTGATTATTGGACTATCAGTACTCAAGGTGAGTTCATAGCCCCCTTTTTACTACTTAATTGTTTTACAAACTCTACGGGGTGAATTACATTGCTTATTTTTACTATTGGACACAAGTGTTTTTCTAAGTGTTTTCAAAGTGTTTTAAACTGTATGCTATCCAGATTACTGCCTGAATATTATTGCCTAAGTTACCACTATTGCCAATTAAGTCCCTACTATATCATGAACCGTCAATTGCTATTGTAGTGAGCGCGAGTGTTGTGGATAGATCTATCGGGACTGACAATCCCCACCTGGAATTTCTGGTCACAAGTTGACCATGGTGCATTTAACATTGAGAATACTTTTAGGTTGTTGGCAAGCATCCTATACATTTGGGGCACAAACTAGTTAAGGCTTCGGGTTCATGAGCTTAGTGCAATAATAAACGTTTTGGACTACTAAATGTGTTTTAGAGTCTATTATTACATCGATCTTGTGGTCCACCAATTTACCAACAAACCTATGATTTCACTCAACCTTTGTGTTGACTTTTAGCATGTAAATTTCAGGTCCTAGGGTATGAAGACTGAAGGGGAGCCGTGGCGGATATCAATGAAGATGGATTCTGTGTTTTATCTAAATTATATGCAACTTTTGTCTTTCATAAAACTTAAGTCATCTTTTGAGATTTTGTTTAAATGTATGTTGGATGTTTATGACATCAAAAACTTATGGGACCTAATGTATTAACTCTGATATTTTGCTATAAATGAAATATTATCTTAAAAAGTACCATTGAAATAATTTGTAAACTCTGTTTTAATATAACGAATGTGACATTTATTTAAACTTCTCATTTGAGTCTTTTCCGTGACTTGTGTTATGTGGGCCCCCCCCCTTGAATAGCACCCCATGTTTACAATTCTGCTGGCATTTGTAACCAGTTTTTGGGGTGTTACAGATGGTATCAGAGCTGAAGTCATAGAGAACTAGGTCGTTTTCAAAACCTAGACTATGACCATGTTTTTCAAAATATAGAGTCTTTCCTTGTTTTATCCGATATCCGTGCGCGCTTGCTCCCAGGTAACTTATATGCTCTCTTTTGCATCCCTACTACTATTACATGGATAATGGAGTAAATTAAAACTTGACAATCTTTCGCTCTCTACTCTATCTTATGATGTCTTACTATTTTACCCTATATCAGTCCGTTATAATTATTGATGCAACTCTGATTTTCATGTACTCCGATTTTCTCATTACTCCTTCGAGCGTCAATACTGATATATAAGAATACCTATACCTATGGACTATTTTCTTTTTGATCTATTACGATTTACTTCGAACTTTTCGCGACTTTAACTTGTCACCTCATACGTGTCACCTTGGAGCACCTACCTTTAGAACACGACTTTTTACGTTCATTTTTATTGATTGAATAAATCTTTACGTTCATTTTTGTTGACTACTTCTGCATTTGTTCGGATATTCTTGATACTTGTTATGACCTACGCTTATAAACAATCTCTGGCAACCGATATACATTTTGTTGTCACCCTATGAGCTACTTACGTTTACTTTACTGAACTATTTCATTTCGTTATAAACATATTTGATACATATCCTACATCACACTATTTGGACGAAAATAAGCATTACATCATGGACTCTCAAATATACATAAGCTTAATCTCCTATGTTATATTTAAGTGCATAGACTGATTACCTATCATTCAGGAAAGACATGCATGCTGAGAGTAATCACCTTAAAACCTACACCTCTTCATCAACACAATTTCGGATGAAATATCCGCATCTTTCTCCGAACCCGTACCTTCGTCAAGTGTCGCAACTTGAGCCTTGAGGACAAGGCTCACTTTAACGGGGAAGACTGTAACATTCCGTATTTTCAGGTCATTTACAATACTATTTAATTTCACTATTTTTTTTTTTTCTCGTACGTCGTTCACTTTTAATTTTAATCGTTAAGCATAAATCGCTTTAGACTGAAAAAGATCATTACAATAAAAACGGCATTAAACAATTAAATTTTTACATCAAGCAAGTGTTATATGATTATTAATGAGGATAATTAATAACTTTGATCATCTTAATTTTATTGGCTACGTAAAATTGCTTAGTTTCCGTAATAAAATGCGTTTTAGGCATACCCGTAAGTTTCTAAAACCTAACTACGCCTAAACGATACCCACGATTATACCCAATACTCAAATAACAAATATTAACACACACATATACATACAAATATGCCGAATTTTTGGTGATAATACCAAGACTTTTCAAAGTACATGTATACATAATATTCTAATATTAAGTAAAAAGTAACTCTTACACTTTTTACGCAACTTGACTAGTTTTAAAACTAAACTAAGGTTAGAAAGAACCTGGTTAAGTTAAGGTAGAATATGGTTTAGTATAAAAAGGCATCATGCATGATAAATGTTTTACACACTTTTTATAGCTTAACAAAATATCCATTCTTTCTCTCTTTATACACCATAACCACGCACACTTAAGCCCTCAAAAAAGATTCCATACTTTGATTTCTAAGTATAAACAACCTAAAAACAACATACTTAAGTGTATTTCTAAGGTGTTTGTAAACATTGGTTCACATTACAAGTAATAAGAAGAAAAAGGAAGATTAGGGTTTTGGAAACCTAATCTAGGGTTATAAGCTTGAAAGCTTGGTTTTTTAATCTAAACTGGGTTTAGCATCATTTTACATCTATACATCATCAATAAGGTTTTTCTAATTCACCTTTATACTTTTATTTTTATGATTTAATGTTTTACATGATTAAATATAAGCCCAATATTCACCACTAAAAACTTTCAAATATGTAAAATGAGTTTTATTATGAGTTTATCATTTATACACCATTCCATGTTATTAAATATCATGAAAAAAAGATCAATAAAGATGTTAACTTATGTTTAAGTATAAACATGTTTAAGTAAAAATTAGGTTTTTAATGTTACTTAATATAATTACAAATGAAAGTAATGAAATAAATTGTTAAAACTTGTTACAATGAATTTACAAGGACTAGGGATGATATTGGACTTTATTATAAGTACCACATATGTAATATATGGTTATTAGTTTTTTTTAAAGTAAACTACTAAACTAATTAATACATAAAACAAGTTTTAAACACATTTTGGAAATAAATATCTTAGGGGCTGTTTTTTGTAATTTAACATTTACAAAAAGTTTTATATTTTATAAAATACAAAACATGTCACAAGGATCGATGGTCCAAAAGAACACGAAAGACCATAATAACGAAGAAGATAAGCCATTTACAAGTTTAAGATAGTTAATACTTTTATAAAAACAATTTTATAAAAAGTACTATTCACCCCAAAACTTTACTTATAAACACCATAATAAGATAAAACTTCAATTACGAGAACGTGCTCGAAAGAATCGATAAAAACCGGAGCCATAATACGAATAAGTTATCGCGATTACGAAGTTTACGCTAATGTAAAAACACAAACTAGCTGTTGTTGAACCAGTAATTTCACTATTTCATCGCAGAAAATCAAAAACTTGAAAATATAATATTTTGATCACTCGTCTTACTACGAAGACGTGGACGTAAGAAACGCGAGCAACGGCTAAACGACAAATTAGTCAATTTTTACGAAAGATATTTATAAACCGTTTCCACTTATAAATATATATTTCTAAAATGCTAGTTCGATGATTATGAAATATAGAATATTGAGTGTTATCAAAGTGCTATATAACTAGGGAGTTTCATACTGAGAGCCTCTCGGATGGCGTATCGACGATATGTTGGATTTACGATTTTAAAGGTATCCTAGCTCTCTGACGTATGTCATGAAACCTCTTTAATTATGATAGCCCGAACGATAGTACGATATAACAACTATAAGATTATATTCAATGTTATTAATTAAAGTACTTGGTACTTATGCGACCCATATTTACTTAGGTTGCTTTCGGATATTTCCGTGATACATTTTCTGCCATTTACCTGATTATTTCATCACTTCACTTCTAAGGTGAGATTCAATATTACACGCTTTTACTTATTTACAGGCTTTATAAACCCGCGAGTGGGATACATGCTCGTTTACAAACTGTGTAATATTTTACTACAGTACAATTACCTTCATACTTAGTTGAGTTTCATAGTCTCGCATTTCAATCTTTTCAATGTTTTATAAACCCGCGAGGGGAATACATGCTCATTTACAAACGACTACGTGCCTGGCCCGGAGGAGCCAGAGCAGGCACCACCTTCACCTATTTACATACCATTTGTTCCGGAGCCTGTTTACCCGGAGTTCTTACCAGTGGACGATGAGGTATTCCCGACTGAGGAGCAGCCAATGCCTGCTGCTGACTCACCTACTCATCAGTCACCAGGGTATATACCAGAGTCCGACCCTGAGGAGGAACCAGAGGAGGATGACGAGGAGGATCCTGAGGAGGATCCAGCCGACTATCCTGCTGACAGAGGAGACGATGATGATGATGATGCTGAGGAGGAGGAGCACTTAGCTCCTGCTGACCCTACAGCTGTTGCTTATTCAGCTGACCAGGACCCATACCTTGCTTATCGCGTTACGGCTAGGATGTCCATCCGACACCAGGCGCCAGCACCGTTCCTCTCCGAGGAAGTTGCTGAGAGATTGTTAGCCTTACCTACTCCACCACCATCACCTCTCTCTCCATACTCATCACCACTTCCTCAGATACCCTCTCCGCCATTACCTATATCATCACCACCACCCAATGGCCCTACATATGCTGAGGGATCTCTGGGATCCCGAGCTGCTGGTCCTGGATACGAGGTCGGGGAGAGTTCGGCAGCTGGTGCTGCTCGGCAGTTTGGACCTACCACAGCTGAGGCAGACCTTTATGGATTTGCTGATATGTTAGATGCCGCTCCAGGACGCCGGACGTCTAGAGAGTTAGGTTATGGTATTACGGATACATGGGATGACCTTGTAGGAGCCATCCAGGAGATTGCACCGACCACCCTAGAGGGGGTCAACCAGAGAGTTACTGAGTTGGTTACTACTGTTGACCAGGAGGATGAGATCATATATTCTCAGCTAGATGATGCACGATATGACCGAGCTCTTACTTCAGAGCCCGAGTTCAACAAGGTTGTACAAGGATAGGCCATTCCACAGACGCACTGCCCTCAGATAGAGGTAGGCCAGATTTAGCCGTGCCGTCTTGGAGCACGGTCGATGGATGCTTGCGATCAAGTACATTTCTGAGGGCAATATCTCTTCGGACTACGGTCCATCGCTCAAGCAGTCCATATCACTGAGTTTGCAGGCAGCATACAGTGAGGAGAGCAGCGTTGTTTAAAGATCTACGAAAGCATCCTACGGAGGCAAGGCAGTTATTAGAGACCCTAGAGATATTAAAGAAGCCTCAATGCTCAGATGACCGAAGCTGCAAGGGAATGCCTAAGGATCCATGCAGAGCCAAGACTACCTGAGGAGTGCCGTTAGCAGTTCTTAGACGGGGTTATGGCTGTAGCTACTGTAACAGTCTGTTAAGTATTATGGTTATTCCCAGCTACAACTGTTATAGATCTTTTGTTTTGTCTAGCTACTATGTTAGATCATTTTGTTCATGTATCGCTACTTTTTCAGCTACTAAGTATTAAAGAGTATATCTCGGCTAGTATGGGCTTTAGGTTATTTTGTCTTGTAACCTAAGTGTTGTGATCGTTTTGTATTTAAAACCAATCATGTATTATTTTCCCAAGTTAATATGAATAAGAGGTTTGGGATATGTTTTAATAGAAATCGAATTTATTATGAACGAATGTCGATTTGTAATTTCAAAACTGTTGTGTATTTCACCATGTGTTGTGCTCTCGTTTTATTCATTATGTAATACATCGGGTTCTATGGTTAAATATTTGAAATTAAAGGGTTTTATGTTTTCTTGAGAACTTAAGAAAATGGCACCAAGAGAAGTCCCACAAGCCACGAGGTTAAACCCAGGTACAACTCCCCCACCAGTCACAGACCCTACTACCACCACTTCGGTCACCGGTGCCCAACTTCAGGCCATGATCGACGAGGGTGTCACTGCTGTGTTGGCAGCACGTGCTACGACCCGAAATGGCGACGATAGCCATAATCCAACCAGGTAACAGTGTGAGAAGGAATGAACTTACGTTCTGGAGTGCACAATCAAGACTTCATGAAATGTCAACCTTATTCTTCAGGGGCACAAAGGATGTCCCGACTTTGTGACCCAGTGGTTTGAGAGGATGGAAACCGTGTTTCGCATAAGTAACTGCATCGTGGAGAATCAAGTGAAGTTTGCCACTTGTACTCTTATGGGAACTGCTCTAACATGGTGGAACTCACATGCTAGGACAGTGACTAATGATGTTGCGTATGCAATAACGTGGTCTGACTTGAAGAAAAAGATGACAACTAAATATTGTCCGAGGAATGAAATCAAGAAGATAGAGGCAGAAATGTGGAACCTAAAAGTACAAGGCACCGATATAGTAGCCTACAAACCAAACGCATCCAGAGCGGCATTCTGAGTAACAGGATGTACCCTGAAGAGACCATAAAAAATAGAAAAGTATGTCGGTGGGGATTCCCGCCTGATTTACTCAAGTGTTGTGGCAACGAAGCCAAAGCATGGCAGGAGGCAATTTGAGATGGCAACTGAATTGATGATAGGAGAAATAACACTTTTGTTGAGAGACAGGCAAAAACAATAGGAAGTTTGAAGAAACTCCTCGAAATAACAAACCCAACAACCAAACAAAATGCAGAACACCAGGCAGTCCATATGCTGCCGGGAACGGAGAAACAGAAACCATATGAGGGTCTAACCTGCGATATCCCAAGTGTAACTTCAACCATTACGGTCCTTGTACACCAACATGCACTAACTGCAAGAAGCTTGGCCACCTGGCCAAGGACTGTAGGAGCCGACCTGCAACTGCAAACAACAACAACCGCAATAACAATAACAATAACAACTGCAACAACAATAACCAACCAACAACCAGTAACAACAACAACCCAAGAGCCAAGTGGCAAATACCAATGCCAACGTTTGCATTGAGTGCGGGGCCTCCAGGCCACAACAGGAATAACTGCCCCCAGTGTAAGACAAGAATCAGGGAAATGTAACGTTGTAGCCAGGGCTTTATGTTGTCTGAATTGCAGGGCAAAACCCAGACAACCAACGTTGTGACGGGTCGATTTCTCCTAAACAACCGTTGTGCTCCGTTTTATTGATACGGGGGGGGGGGGGGGGGGGGGGGGGGGGGGGTGGTGCAGATAGAAGTTTCGTGTCTACTCAATTTATACTTTGATTAATACAGCCCCCAATATAATTAGATCATGGTTATAACGTTTGAATTAGTTTGTTGATGGTAGAATAAATATTGGGTAAATACTTGTATTACAGGGTTGACGTTAAATTTTTTGAACCATCCGTTCACGCGGCCCTAATTCCAGTAGAAATGGGTACTTATTGACGTCATAATTGGCATTGGACTGGTTGACGAAATACAAGCGTTATTGTCGTGCTAAGAAAAATCGTTCGGTAATTCACTTTGGGAGTGAAATCTTAAATTTCCATAGAGACGGAAGTAGAATAAACGCGGGACTCGATTATAACATCATCTCGTGCACCATAGGCCCAGAAGTATCTGCTAAAGGATGTCACCTCGTTTTGGCACATATACCATTCAAGGAGACTGGAGACAAGTCGAAGAAGAGCAACTGCAAGATGTACCGATCGTTAAAAAGTTTCCCGAAGTATTTCTTGAGGACTTGCCAGGTCTTCCACCTACCAGACAAGTGGAATTTCACATCGATCTAGTACCCGGTGCTGCACCTGTAGCACGGGCACCTTATCGATTGGGGCTCCGTCCGAGATGAAAGAATTGTCGGATCAACTGCAAGAACTTTCCGACAAAGGCTTTATAAGACGCTAGTTCGTCACAAAGGGGACTCCAGTTTCTTATTCTTCAAGAAGAAAGATGGATCCCGTCAGATGTGCATAGTTATCGGAACTAAACAAACTAACGGTGAAGAACCGTTATCCGCTACCAAGAATTGATGACTTATTTGACCAACTTCAAGGGTCGAGTGTCTACTCAAAGATCGACCTAAGGTCAGGTTATCACCAATTGAGGGTTCGAGAAGAAGACATCTCGAAGACTGCCTTCAGAACTCGATATGGACATTATGAATTCCAAGTCATGCCGTTTGGTTTGACCAACGCACCTGCTGTGTTTATGGACCTCATGAACCGAGTGTGCAAACCTTATCTGGACAAATTCGTAATTGTCTTTATTGACGATATTTTGATCTATTCCAAGAGCAAGCAAGAGCACGAAGAGCATCTGAAGATAATATTGGAGTTGTTGAAGAAAGAGGAGTTGTATGCAAAATTTTCCAAGTGTGAATTTTGGATTCCCAAAGTACAGTTCCTCGGTCACGTGATTGATAATAAAGGCATTCATGTGGATCCAGCCAAGATCGAATCCGTTAAAGATTGGGCATCTCCTAAGACACCAACGGAGATTCGTCAGTTTTTAGGTCTGGCTGGGTATTACCGACGATTCATTGAAGGGTTTTCAAAGATCGCCAAACCAATGACCAAGCTCACTCAAAAGAAGGTCAAGTTTGAGTGGGGTGACAAACAAGAAGCAGCGTTCCAGTTATTAAAGCAGAAGTTGTGTAGTGCACCAATTCTGGCTTTACCCGAAGGAAGTGAAGATTTTATCGTATACTGCGATGCTTCAAAGAAGGGTTTGGGCGCTGTGTTGATGCAAAGGGAAAAGGTTATTTCTTATGCATCACGCCAGTTAAAGATCCATGAGAAGAACTATACTACTCATGATCTGGAACTTGGAGCAGTAGTGTTCGCTCTGAAGATTTGGAGGCACTATCTGTATGGTACCAGTGACGTGATCACTGATCATAAGAGTTTACAGCATATTCTTGATCAGAAGGAATTGAACATGAGACAACGCGGATGGTAGAGTTCCTATAAGTGATTAATTGTGATATTGTTATCACCCAGGAAAGCAAATGTTTATTGTCAGAATGCTTTGAGCAGGAAAGAGCGGGAACCACCGTTAAGAGTTCGAGCTTTAGTCATGACTATTGGCTTGGATCTTCCTAAGCAAATCTTGAATGCTCAGACTGAAGCACGGAAACCAGAAAACATCAAGAGTGAGGATGTTGGAGGTATGCTGATTGAAAATGCTAAATATCCAGAGGCAATTAGAACGGAAAAGTTGGAACCTCGTACGGATGGAACCCTATGCCTCAATGGCAGGAGTTGGTTACCTTGTTATGGCGATTTGCGGACGGTGATCATGCACGAGTCCCACAAATCGAAGTATTCTATCCATCCAGGTTCCGAGAAAATGTATCAAGACGTAAAGAAGCTATATTGGTGGCCCAATATGAAAGCTGATATCGCCACCTATGTTAGCAAGTGCTTGACCTGTGCTAAGGTCAAGGCTGAACATCAGAGACAATCGGGTTTGTTTGGTACAACCCGAGATACTCAATGGAAGTGGGAACATATCACGATGGACTTTGTCACAAAGCTTCCTAAAGTCATCACAAGGGTATGGACACCAAATTGGGTACTCGTTGACCGTCTTACAAAGTTCGCAATCTTATACCCCATAAAGAAACTGACCCTCTGGGGGAAAAACTAGCGAGAATTAATCTAAAGGTAAGTGTAACAAGGCATGGAAACCGGTCTCGATTATTTGTGATCGACCCTAGTTCCGCATCGAATTTCTGGAGGTCACTTCAGAAAGCATTTGGTACAAGTTTAGATATGAGTATGGCTATCACCGCAAACTGACGACAAAGCGAGAGAACATTCAAACTCTCGAAGATATGCTTAAGCTTGTTGTGATCGACTTGGAAAAGTTTTGGTTAAACATTTGGCCATTGGTCGAGTTTTCATCATACAATAGACAGTTATCATGCTAGCATTAAGGCTGCACCCTTTGAGGCACTATACGTAGAAATGTCGTTCCCGTTGTTGAGTCTGAAGGTTAGGAGAAGTTCAACTCACCGGCCCAGAGATCGTTCAAGAGACGACAGAGAAGATCATTCAAGTTAAGCAAAGGATGCAAGCCGCTCGTGATAGGCAAAAGAGCTACGCTGATTTGAAGCGTAAGCCGATGGAGTTTTGAATGGAGTTAAAGTGATGCTCAGGTTTCGCCTTGAAAGGTCGGAAGTACGTTTGGCAAACGGGGGAAATTAAATCCCAGGTTTGTTGGACCCTTCAAGGTAATAAAAAGGGTTGGAGACGTTGCCTACAAGCTCGAGCTTCCTGAGGAGCTGAGCAGAAGTTAATAATACATTTCACGTAGTCAACTTAAAGAAGTGTCATGCGACGAACCCTTAGCCTGTTCCGTGATGACTTCATTTTGATGACAAGCTTCAGTTTGTCGAGGAACCGATAGAGAGTCACAGATTGTGAAGTCAACAATGGTTAAAGCGAAGCCGATCCCATTATCAAGGTTTGATGGACTCCAAGAGAGGTCCAGAGTTTTACAATGGGAAGCGAAGATCAATCCATAAAAATACCCTAATTGTTCTCAAAGACCGGGCCGTCGTCAAGTGCTGCGTCTTAAGCCTTGAGGACAAGGCTCAGCTAACCGGGGGGAGACTATAACACCTCGTGTTTATTGTCATTGATAGTGACATTTTGAAATTCACAATTATTTTTTAGGTTTTACGCGTTACTCTTAAACCGTAAACGTTAAGTTAAAACGCGTAAACTGAAAATGATCATCAATTTAATCGGGCATAAAACGATTTAAAGGTTTATATCAGCAATGTATAATGACTTTTTTTTTTTTTTTTAAAAAATTAATGCGGATAATTAATAACTTTGTTCATCTTATTTTATTTGGCTACGTAAAATGCTTACGTTTCGTAATAAAATGCGTTTAGGCATACCCGGAAGTTCTAAAACCTAACTACGCCTAAACGAATACCCACGATTATACCCAATACTCAAAATAATAAATATAACATCACATATATATACATTATGCCGAATTTTGGAGGATGAGACCAAGACTTTTCAACTTGTGTATAATATCTAGATATTTAAGCAAGTAACTCTTACACCTTTATCAACTTGGCATGTTAAACTTAACCTAGGGTTAGAAAGTAACTATGGTTAAGTTAGTGAGATATTTTCACTATAAATACTCATGCATGCATAAGTAAACTTCACCTTAAATCTTTACATGCAAAATTCATTTTATTCCTCCCTTTTATACACCAAAACTCACGGCTCAAATAAGCTATCCAAACAAATCCATACTTTGATTTTCTAAGATTATACAACCCTATACACATCAATCTTAAGGTATTCTAAGGTGTTTGCAAGCATTGGTTCATCATTTGCAAGGATTAAGAAGAAAAAGTAAAGATTAGGGTTTTGGAAACCTAATCTAGGGTTATAAGCTTGAAAGCTTGGTTTTGAATCTAAACACGGGTTTAGAACTTGTTTATCATCTCTTACATCATTACTAAGGTTTTCCTAATTCCTTTATACTTTTATTTCTTATGATTTTATGTGTAATATGTTAAATATGCTTGTTATTTACGGCTAAATCACCACTAATGACTTTTAAATGTGTAAAATGGGTTTTTATTTGAGTTTATCAATTTATACACTTATTCTTATGTCATATGGTCCTATATACTATGGAAAAGTAAAAATAAAAGTATGTTAACCTATGGATTAAGTATAAACATGTTTAGGTTAAATTAGGGTTTTAAAAGGTTTCTAAATCTTCACATGTGAAAATAATGAAAGTAAAAGGTTTAAACTTGTTACAATGAATTTACAAGGACTAGGGATGATATTGGACTTTATTATAAGTACCACAAGTGTCAAATGTGTTTTTAAGAGTTTTTATAGTAAACTACTAAGTTAATAATACATAAAAACAAGGTTTTTATAAAGTTATACACTAAAATACATATGGGCTGTTTAAAATTCGAACTTAGACAGTAGGTAATGATATTTTATAAAAATAATACGCCTCGTGACGATTCCATAATGATAAGAAACTCGAAAAACCGATCTATAACGAAAAAGATACGTTAAAAACGAGTTTACGACTATAAATACTTTTATAAAACTATTTTTATAAAAAGTTACTATTCATTACAGCAACTTTTATTTTTAAAACATCTAAAATATGATATAACTTTTAATAACGAGAACGTACTCGAAGGAATCACTAAAATCGGAGTTAAAACGAATAAGTTATCGCGATTACGAGTTTACGCTAATTAAAACGACAAACGAGCTGTTGTGAACAGTAATTTTACTATTCATCGCAGAATCTTAAAAACTTAAAAATGTAATATTTTGATCGCTCGTCTTACTACGAAGACGTGGACGTAAGAAACGCGAGCAACGGGCTTAAAACGACCAAATTAGGTCATTTTTACGAAAAGTATATTTATAAACGTTTTCACTTTATAAATATTATTTTACTAAAACGATTAGTCGGTGATTATGCTATATAGAATATTGAGTGGTTATCAAAGTGCTATATTACTAGGGAGTTTCATAATGAGGCCTCTTCGGATGGCGTATCGACGATGTTGTTGGATTTACGATTTAAAGTATCCTAACTCCTCGAACGTCATGTCATGACCTCTTTAATTATGATAGCCCGAACGATAGCACGACGTAACTACTATAAGATTATATTGAATGTTATAAATTGAAGTACTCGGTACTTATACGACCTTAATTTAAATAGGTTGCATCAAACGTTTTGCGTGACATTTTATCTGTGATTATTGGACTATCAGTACTCAAGGTGAGTTCATAGCCCCCTTTTTACTACTTAATTGTTTTACAAACTCTATGGGGTGGATACATGCTTGTTTATATAAATTGGGACGCAAGTGTTGAAAAAGATAATTTATATTGATTATGTGTTTGCTGTTGCGGTAACACCCTCTGAGCCCATTATTCATGAACTGTTAATTGCATGGTAGTTGTGAATTTACATATGTGAGCGCGAATGATATAAATAGATCTATTGTGGATTAGCCTCCCCGTTTGGTGATTAGCTTATCACTAGGAACGAACGTTGACCTGTCGGACTTGGATGTTTGCGGGTTACAACATCTTTACGGGCAAAATACTGCATAAATAGAAAATATAGTTGAGTCTTCGTGTCATGAGCTTAGTGCAACAATAATCTGGTTTTGTGATTGTTGGCATCTGTTGTAACATCACGGGAAAATCTTGCGGTCCTACATAATTTAAATACATAAACCTATGAAATCACCAACAATTTTGTTGACGTTTTAAGCAATGTTTTCAGGAGGTCATAGGCACGAGGATGCCAAGGATTGCAGGGATTATGGTTTTGGGATTGTACAGTTAAAGACTTTATATGTATCATGTCTTTGAATTATATGTTGTCTTTTGTAATATGGCAACAAAGAGCAAGTAAAGCTTAAGCTTTTTGTATCTATATCTTTTATTTAAATCCAATGTATCAGTTTAAACGACTTTTGTGTCGTTCTTATATATATCTTGTGCTGTTGATCTCAAAGTAACATGCCCCGGATCCATATTCCGCTGCGACCCATTTTGGGGGTGTTACAATAACAATCACAACAATATATAAAGAGATGAGAGAAGGAACAATCAAACCAAGACACCAAGATTTATAGTGGTTCGGCTATGAAGCTCTTCTTCGCCTTACTCCATCCCGAGTTATCTAGTTAAGATTGCACTATTCAAACAAGCTCTTTCAGCGGAGAAAAACCGTTTACACGTCGCTTACGTTGTTTTCTAACATTAGAAATGTTCGAGTCCTAACTCTTTAGCTAGAACCAATCTACCACTTCATAAACACTATACACTCATAAGATCTACACTATCAGATTTACACAAAATCCGAGTCACACAATTACACAAGAAAATTACAATAGAGATTTGATACTTAGAATAAGAGAGGAGAGGTCACTAAATAACAATTCGTTTCTTGGCGAATACGAATGTTCTTCTCTTGCACTTGATAAAGAGGAGAGATGAGAAGAAGAGATTAGATCACTTGAAACATGATCAAACAATGTCAGTGATCAAGAGATTTAGTAAGAGAAAGAATGTTTTTAGAAAGAGAAAGAAGACTAGAAAAATTCGTGCAAAGAGGTATGTTTTTCTGCCAGAAATAGTGTAGTATTTATAGACAGCGAATCCAATGATCGTCTGCAGGCGGTTCCGGTGGTCCCAGATATATCTAGGGGCCGCCAGACCTATAAGGGGGCCACCCAGTAGACTCCGCTCCTGTTTTTGTCTTTTTGTGTGGAAGGTTGTATTTAGTATGGAAGCTTTCATTTTGGGGGGAAAATTTGAATTTCAAATTTAAGTTTTAAATAAAACTTTTCTTTTAATTAAAAAATATTTTATAAATTTATTTTTGTGAAAATACATTTGTAAAAATATGATGGTTAAGAAAAAAAAATACTTTCTTGATCACTAATCCTGCTTAATGTTTTGTTTGTCCATACCTTAAGTGATTACTAATCTTAGAAATGGAATTTTATGATTAATAATTTGTAAACATTTATTTTTATCGTAAACGCTTTTACATTTTGTTATTATCAAACATAAGAGTCAATAATATAATAAACATTTTAGACATTATTTGTATCAACAGGTTTATTCCGGTGATAACTCATGCCTTGAATAACATTCTTCCCAATCTCATGTTACTCTTTTTTTCAATCATACCTAAGAACTTCTACTATATCTAATGGAGTGTTCCTGGGTAGATCCTTTTGGTTCTAGCAGGATCATGGAACATAATACCTAACCTTAACCATCTTATAACTCCTTGATTTTCATTAGTTGGTCGGTCTTTGAGTATTGCCATCAAGTCCATAAAACCATTTAAAAAGACAATTACCGTGTTTGAGAAATCATTTGTTACGCATTGAAAATTTTCAAATTCACCAAGTAAGCTCCCCTTACACATATGCATCATATTATAAAGGAATTTTGCACATGCGAGGATGAAAACACACTTATATTCAAGAGATCTTATCTGAATTAAGCCTTATTGACCACATTTTAATCACTATCCTCCCCCTAAAAAATTACATATGTGTTGACAAGTTTTGAATAAACAAGTGAATTAATATACAAGTTAATGTACGTTGATCCACTTGTAGACTAACTAAACATTAGGAGAATAGAAATGCATGCCGAAAGAGCCATTTGATATTAATTATCAAAATTTATACTCCCCTTCTGTTAGCCTTAAAATATATCAACTTATATAGAATTACAATAGTTTACATAAGGCGTGATACTTAGGGACTAATAATGACTAGTTAGGATAGTTAGGTGTCATTAGGCCTATATATACCCCTCCTATACTTCCATAGGAGGGCAAGGATAATCATTTATATCTCATAGTGTGTGTGTGTGTGTGTGTGTGCTTTCCCTTCTCTCTCTAGAAACACACATACATCTTCCTTTTTTCTCTAATTCTTAATAATATGGCTAAGTTCATATTTTATCCTCCATAACACCCAAATTGTTGTTCTTGGTTTAAATCTTTGTGCTAACAATTGGTATCAGAGCCTAGGAGTGTTTTGTGTTTGTGGTTTGCTTATTGGAGTATTTTTGTGGGTTTATGGCTTATTGTGTGGCTTATTTTTAAGCAAAAAGCTATGGGTTTGTTTGGTTTATGCTTAATATGTACAAAAGCTTGAGACTTTCTTCTTTCTTATATTTCTAGCTAATGTGCTGTCGTGTAGGGTCAATTATTTAATTATCAAGTTTTACATTTATATTTAGCCGACAAACCTAAAACACACTTAACGGAGCGTGTACCGTTCAAGATGGAGTTCGCTGTAAGTAGGGTGTCGAACACTAAGAGTGGAAATTTAATCCTATATTCTATCAGTATTTTAATTAGTCTATTTACTGGTTAAACCTATGCTATGTACGTTGTCTAATGAAATGGGGGGTTCAGCCTGAGAGACTGGCACATATTTGGTAGAAACAAATACCAATTCAATACACAATAAACACAAAAGAGGAAGATTAGAAGATAGAAAAGCGGTACAAGCCAAATGATAGAAAACTGTATTAGCCATATTAAATCTGGTTCAATGCTGGTTTGTTTGTTTTAGTGCAATGATTTACTTATCTCGAAGCGGCATATCATTCTTAAGACTTAGGCGGATCATCTAAGACACTAGGACACGATTAATGCATGTCCAATTTAAACGCATCGCATAAAAACAATCCTTTAGTTTAATTATAATCTATCTTAGAGAATTAAAGCAGTGGTGATCCTATTAAAACTCTAGCCCAACGGGACTTTACCCACTTATTGTTTGAAGGTGTTTTATATACTGGTAGTCCACTATTCCAATCTTTATCAGTTAATTAAGAGCATGATTGCTGAAACATAAACGGGTCACCTACCGGTCTAACTAAGCTCATAATTAAAAGACAAAGACAGAATGTTATTTGTGATCCTGTTGGTCCAGTAATATAAGACACGATATGGAGAGCTATCCCGGTATCTAGATTACTTGGTCCGTAACACTAGACCCAGTTGAATGATAGGTCGCATATTCAAACACATAAACAAGTATGAGGTGATAAACATAATTAAACAATCAACGATAAATTAAGAAATCAATTTTAAAACAAACCAAACATTGAACTTTCATTAAGATGGCTAATACCTGAGGGTATTAGCCCACAACCATTGTAATTATACAAGCGTAATCAAACAATTGAAATCGAACGATTAAGAGAGTAAAAATTACACGATGTCTTCTATGGATTCGTGATCAATGCTTGACCTTTATGGCTGATCTTCTCTTCTAAAATTCGTCTCTGATGAGTATGGTATAAAGAATATGATATTGCACACTGAAAACTCGTTTTTGAGTCTTTTATTTATAGTTGCTGAAAAATACTCGATACGCCATATCCAGATAGGTCAATACGGCATATTGGGCTAGATTCCTTGGAGTGCGCGCTACGTTCATAATAAATCTTTAATATCATTCCTAATTTACTAGATCTACTGTATCTTCAAATAGTTATTTTCATGGATACGACGTATGTAGATAGAATGGATATGTCGTATTGGGAATTGGTCAAACGCGTTTTCTTGTGAAGTCTTAGCGCTGATACACCGTATCTCTTTAGTTGGATACAGCGTATTGGTGAATATTCAGAAATCCTCAAATGTCTTCGTTTTAGCTCCAATTTATGCGCCTTTGAGCTTATCTTCACAAAACACTCCCGAATTACCGCATTTATTGACTTTAAAGCAATTAAGTACCAAATAATGCAATAATTATATAATAGTTAGCAAAATAAACGGGATAAATGATATAATAAAGTGACGTTATTTGATGTTGTTAGGTTCATAAAAAGTGTCGATTATGTGGTTTAATTATATTTAGTTAATAGTCTTTATTTTGTTTAGTATAAAGTAGCTTGTAATAAGGTATATTATGCTAAAAGAAAGAAATAGCATAATTACCAAAGATTAGGGACTAGAAGTGAAAAATAAAAAAGGGAAGGCTTCCTTCTCTTCTCTAAAATACCCCTCTAATCATCATAAGAGGGTGATGCCTTGTAATAAACATTTCCCCTTTTCCCTCCATTTATAACATTTGAATTTGAATACTTTCCTTCCTCTACTATTCTCTCTAAGCTTCCATGGTTGATAATGTATGATTCAAGATAAACAAGACCTATTAAGTGGTATCATACGCCATTAGAGAATACGAGTGAGTTGATTTGTGAGATTGTTTCACGTCCGAGAATGATAAGATGACATTCGGTGAATTCAGTTGAGATATTTGAGCTTTCGACATGTGTTCTGACAAGCAATTTCGAGTATTTGGGAGTTATCGAGTGTTATCGAGTTAAGGAGATTGCATTTTCAGTAGTCTTTTAGCGTTACCGGAAGTGTTTATACATTCTCGGAAGTGGTTTTTCGATTTTCGGATCATTTTTTCTTATAGTTTTGATCGAAAAATATTGTAATAGATATATACGCATTTTTGGTTCTATCAAAAATCATATATTAGGAGTCTATTGATAAACTCGGTTGAAGATCGAGTTTTATAACTTTTCACACATTTTCGGTTTTATCAAAAAGTGTGAATAACGACTTAGTGAATTTACTCTCTGGAATACGCTTACAAAGTGTTAAAACCACAATTTCACGGTATTATCATGAAATTGGGATTTTGAAAACAAATTCTTCAATTTATAAAACTCGAAAGTCAAATTCGGTTCTATCGAATTTGACGTTATATGTGTTTTTGACTATTCAGTAATCATAAATCTTGGTTTTATCGAGTTTATGATCATTTTTAATCCTTAGTTATTGAATTTTTCAAAACTCGGTTCTATCGAGATTGCTATAATCGATTTTAGGATTAAGGGTATTTTCGAGTTTAATACGTTTACGGAATACCGGGTTTGTTAGATTTTTTTTGGAGTTTAGTTCTGTTCAAAGAGTGTACTGAGTTTCAGACTACTTGAGAACAGTGTTGTCCAAGTTTCACAATTGTTACCGAGTTTGGAAATCTTCTCACAAATATCACTCATTTTCGTCTACAAAGATCCAATTTTTGAATCACACAAAATGTCAACATCCAAAACATATCAACAATCCCTTGCTGATGCCGGTCCTGAGACTAGGCCTCCCATGCTTGAAATGGGTAGTTATATACCGTGGGTAAGTAGATTTAGACGATACATAAATCAAAAGAGGGAAAACCGAAAGTGGCTTAACAAACTTATCCGTTTGAGATGTTCATTCCTAACAACTTCACAGTTCTGAAATTGCAAACTGCTGACGATTTACAAGGAGATGCATTATTGCATTATGATGCTGAGATGGAGCTTATAAATTTGATTCTTCTTTCTTTTCCAAATGACATTTATAATTCTGTGGATGCTTGCACTTCGGATAAGGACATGTGGAATAGATTTGAACGTATTATGAAGGGGAACTATACATAAACAAATTTGTAGAGAAACTGTGTTGACAAACGGAATTTGATCAGTTTGTTGCTGAACCAGGGGAAGCACTTGTTTCAGTTTACAATCGTTTTGCTCAGTTAATGAACGATTTGGAAAGAAATGACATGCATTTTCCAATTGTTACAATTAACACAAAGTTTCTGAATAGCTTGCAACCGGAATGGTTGAAATATGTTACCCAAGTTCGTCTTGCTAAACGTTTGACAGTGGATACGTTTGATGATCTTTTTGATTACCTTCAGCAATTCGAGAAACTGGTTAATGTCTCAAGAGCAAAGAAGTTAGAAAAATCTCATGATCCTTTGGCTCTCGTAGCACACACGGGTTCATCTTCCAGAAACACATCGTCTTATTATGTGACACATCCCACGTCTGTGGTTGATTATGAAGATGAATACCAGCAGGATGATGTTCACACCAATTCTGAAGATCCTCTAACATCTGCAATGTTGTTACTTGCTCGAGCCATTACTCAAAATTTTTCTACTCCAACAAATAATCGTCTTCGCACTTCATCCAATACCAGAAACCAAGCAATCATTCAAGGAGACAGGGTAAATATTCAAAGCAGGAACTCTGGTAATGTTAGAAGAAATAATAGGACGATCTATGTTCAGGAGGAAATTTTAGTAGAGGGATCGAATGCTCCATAATGAGACCGAAAATGTGCAAAGGACTTTCGAAACTCGTCTTCAGGAAACACTTCAATAGTTCAATGCTACCAACTGTAGTGGAAAGGACATTATGCTAGGATTATCAAAGCCAAGAGTTCGAGACTCAATAATACTTCATGGGAACAATTGTTGCTGGAAAACAAGTGATGCTGGAGTAATTCTTAAGATGAGCAGAATGATTTTCTTTTGCTGATGCTTCAAGGTGGGAGAATTGAAGAACTCAGTGCAAAACATTGTTAATGGCCAGATTCAACCAGCCTGTTAATAAATTTGATGAATGGGACCAAGCTATGATTCTGCATTATTATGTGAGTACAATCTTCATTCCTAACTGAAATTGAAGAAACATATGGTATCCAACTCATACTAAAATTATTAACAATACTATTGGTGATGATCAAATTGATAGCGATATTATATTTGATTCACCTAATAGGAATGTTAATAGTGGCAGTATTGAAAAATATACACATGTTCCTGATCTATGTGCGTTAGAGCAATTAGCTAGAAATGCATATCAGGAAGCTGAAAAACAACAAATATTTCCTCAAAAAGTTCAAAAACAAACACGACTTTGACTAGTCAGCTTGAGTTGTATAAGGAAAGGGTTCAGGTTTTGGAAAACATAAACAGGGATAATAATTATCTCAACGAATTTCTTAAGGCTGATAAACGAGCAAAACATTTTAGTCAATAAGCCCAGTCTCAATTTGTTCGCGATCGAGATATTATTCAAGATCTAGAAAAACAACGAGACAAATTAGATTTAGATGTCAAAGATTATAAACAACAAAATGAGGAACTTCAAAAGAATTATTCAATTTTAAAAAGATAAATGAGTGAAAATTAGGATAAATATCATGACACTGTTCTAGATCTTGAGGCCAAACTAAAAAAGAATGTTGATCTAATTTTGAAACTTGGCAATTCCTTACAAGGAATGTTTATGCTTGGACCAAAGCCATTGTCTGTGTATGATTTGCCAATTAAGAAAATTCTTAGTTTGGGGTACCCGAATCCTTATACACTCAAGCAAGCAATTTCTCAATGTCCAAAGTTATATCTTGCCTCTAGTTTAGGTAATTCAGAGATTTCTTTGAATATTAGAGATAATGAGGACACTCTTGATGATGCTTCTAAAAGTCAACAAAAAGTGTACGAAAAATAAATGATCCAATTTCTGTTGCAAATAAACAAAATTGTTGGACAATTGATTATGCACAAATAAATGCTCTTTATAAAGACTTTGTTCCTCAAAAAGAACTTTCTGCTGAGCAAAAATATTTTCCATCTTCTTTTATTCCTTCTAACAAAAATTCAAATGCAACTCCCTCTATCCCGGTATCAATGTCGAGTGAGTCACCTTTGATCATTGAGTTAGATAAGATAAAAAATTGTTTTCAAAGGCTGTCTGAATTAATACAAAAGAACTGTAAACAAGCAAGCAATTTTTATACGTCACCTGAAGAAATACAACTCAATGATTTTTGTCAAGATCAACTCAAACTAATTGTCAACGAGTTGCAGTTCTATTTTGAATTCTTTAAGACTCTATTTTAGAGGGATATAAAAGAGATGAAAGATGTTTTTGAGTCTACAGAAAGTAAAACTTGATGAACTAGAGAAAAATGCAAAAATGTTTTTTTAAGATTCAACTTTTGGAAGTATCTCTCAAGCATGAAGTTGAATTAAGTGTGTTGTTAAATCATGAATGTGTAGACAATTCACTCAATGCTGAAATTGAATAACTTAAAAAGAAATCCATCGAGATTCAAGAGGGTTTGCAAGCAAAAATAAAAATTCTTGAAAAAGATGTTCAAAGATGTGAAAAGCAAAGTGTTGATTTTGAATTGAAGTTACAACATGAAAAAGAAAAATAGAAATGTGATTCAAGTTTTAAGAATAAAAACAGAAATCCTCTTGATTATTCTTGGATTTCAAAAATGGAAAAACTTAAAGAAGAGAACATGTCTTTGGATTTTACGATGCAATCTTTGATAAAAGAACGTGACAATGTCAAATTATAATATCAAAAGCTTTTTAATTCAATAAAAAGACACAAGCCTCAAACTCAACGGTAATGACGGAATTAATTGCTCATGTCTCTGAGAAAACATATGCATATGTGCCATTCGGTGAGATTAGAATTCTTTTGTTTACATATATGAGTAAAAAACTAGCAATGCAAATGTGAAAAAATGCATGTTTGTAAATACTAAGTTTGACAAGACAAATGGTTCTCAACCTCTTCTTTGTGTCACACCATTACACAAATACGTTATTCAAAAGAAAACGGATGTTCAAAAATCAGAAGAAAACCATGTCGTGTTAAAACCAGTCACTTTACAGACTTCACCTGCCAAACAAAGAGGGGTAAATTCAAACAAAAATGTCATAGCACCTGGAATATACAAGGTTGTCACAACACATGAATCACAAACAAACGAGGCTAAGCATGATTTATCTTCTACAGGAATGAATGCTGCATCTAGTGTTAGAAGACCAATGAATAGAGATTCACATGTCAAGAATAGTGTCTTAGCTAACTCTAAAAAGCCAGCAAAGAAAGTAGCAGTTTGTGTTAGGAAAAATAAGCAAACAGATAATACATCTGAAAATGTTATCTCAAAAAAAGAGAATGTAATTGATGTTGATGTTGCAAACGCTTCTAAAGCGAAAACTTTGTTATGTGTTTCTTGTATGCAAAATATGCTTATTCCATGCCATGCTAACTGTTTTGCAAATTATAAATTGAATGTGCATTCGAATGTTCGTAAAACCTTATCTACTAAATCTAGAATACCAAAATCTTATGATACTACTTATGTAGTTCACAAGACTAGGTTTTCTAAGGAGTCGACACTATCTAAGTCTTTAGAAACTACTTATGTAGTCTCCAAACCTGAGATTGATGTCGGAAGTACCTCAAAAGCTAACGATAAGGTTTCTAGTACAAAGAAAAGAAATTTACGAGATAAATCTTTATGCACATAAATGAAGAACAAGATTCAAACTAGTCGAATTTGGCAAAAATGGTTTGAATCAAAACCAAATGTTGTTTGGTCTCCTGTTAACACAAAACCGAATGGACAGAATAGTAGTTCATCTGAAAAACAATCGATCTCTGTTAAGAAATGGGTAGTCAAATTGCCCACTTGTCCATGTGCTGTTTCTTCTTGTGTTGCAGGTAGTTCAGATTGTTCTGTGGATTGTTGATAGTGGTTGTTCAAAGCATATGACGGGTGATCGATCACTGCTAAAAAATTTCATTGAGAAATTCATAGGCACCGTTCGCTTTGGAAATGATAATTTTGCAGCAATCACAGGCTATGGTGATTATATACAGGGCAATATCACTATTTGTCATGTATATTATGTTGAAGGTCTTGGACATAATCTCTTTAGCGTTGGACAATTTTGTGATGGCGATTTAGAAGTGGCTTTTCGTTCTAAGACATGTTATGTGCGTAATCTGGAAGGAGATGATTTGCTTACAGGCGGTCGCGAATCAAATTTATATACTATCTCCATTTCTGACATGGCTGCTTCTTCACCCGTTTGTCTAATGTCTAAGGCAACTTCGACAAAGTCATGGTTATGGCACCGCAGACTCTCACATCTTAATTTTGGCACCATAAACGATCTTACCAGACTTGACTTGGTTGATGGTCTTCCAAAGTTTAAATATGGAAAAGATCACCTTTGTTCTGCTTGTGAAAGAGGAAAAAGCAAGAAAGCTTCTCATCCACTCAAATTAGTTCCAAGTGATCACTCCAAATTGGAATTACTTCATATGGATTTATGCGGTCCAATGCGGATAGCTTCAATCAATGGAAAGAAGTATATTCTTGTGATCGTGGATGATTATTCTCGATATACATGGGTTTACTTTCTTCATTCGAAAGATGAAACTCCAGAGATTATAAAGAAATTCATTGCTCAAGCTCAATTGAATTACAAAGCCAAAGTTTGCAAGATTCGTACTGACAATGGTACTGAATTCAAAAATGCAACTCTTAAAGCTCATTATGAAAAGTTAGGCATCATGCAACAATTTTCAACTGCTCGTACGCCTCAGCAAAATGGAGTGGTTGAAAGACGTAATCGTACTCTTGTTGAGGCTGCTAGAACAATGCTTATCTTTTCTCGATTACCTGAATTTCTTTGGGCTGAAGCGGTGGCTACAACTTGTTTTACTCAAAATCGATCAATCATTCATACACGACATAACAAAACACCTTATGAGCTATTACGCGGACGAAAGCCGAATGTTGAGTATTTTCATGTGTTTGGCTCATTGTGTTATCCAACAAATGACCGAGATGATCTTGGAAAAATGAAACCAAAAGCAGACATTGGGGTTTTTATTGGTTATTCGGAAACATCAAAAGGTCGAATCTATAACGGACGCACCAAAAAGATTATGGAAACCATTCATGTCAAGTTTGACGAGCTTACAGCTATGGCTTCTAAACATGACTGTTTAGAACCCGTGTTCCAATGATTCAATAATAATGCTTCATCAGCAGACACAATCAATACTCTATCCAAAGAAGATTTGGATAATTTGTTTGGTCCAATGTTTGAAGAATATTTTGAGAAGAGGTCTTTTGATACACCCATCAATTCCGCTGCACCACCGACTCAATTTCATGAGACTCCTCCCATTGAAACTGCATCTGATGAACAAACTTCTCCAATTTCTTTGACAAACGCTGATGATGTCAATCAAGAAGATTATGCTGATTTTAATGGCAACCTGGATTTTGTTCCATATAATGCTTCAAGTCATGAGGAAATTAAATCCTCTATGGCTACTCTAGAACCATGAAATGTGCAGAATTTCCACCAAGTACAACCCTCAACTCACATTTGGATAAAAGATCATCCTCTAGACCAAGTTATTGGTGACATATCCAAACCTGTAATGACACGTCAAAGGCTTCAAACAGATTCTGAGGTTTGCATGTATGCATTAACCGCCAGCACTATCGAACCAAAGAATATCAAAGAAGCTATGGCAGATCACAGTTGGATTGAGTCCATGCAAGATGAGTTGAATCAATTTGAGAGACTAAAAGTTTGGGAATTCGTTCCACGTCTACAAGGAAATAATATTATTGCTCTCAAATGGCTCTGGAAGAATAAGTGTGATGCTGAAAATATTGTGGTTCGAAACAAAACTCGTCTTGTGGCAAAAGGATACAGGCATGAAGAAGTAATTGATTTTGAAGAGTCATTTGCTCCTGTTGCTCGCCTTGAGGCCGTTCGGATGTTTATTGCTTATGCTGCTCCTTAAAAAAGGGGGGGGGGAATATCACAATCTTCCAATTTAATGGACGGTCAAAACGGCTTTTTCTCAATGGTCCATTAAAAAGAGGAGGTTCATGTTATCCAAACCTGAAGGGTGTTTGCATCCAGAATTCACATATCATGTTCTACATGTGGAAAAAATGCTCTATACCAGTCTTAAGCATAGCACTCGTGCATGGTATGGACAAATTATCTTCTTTCCTAATTGAACAAGGGTTCCTAAACGGTATAATTTTGACATACTTTGTTCACCACGACGTCACGGGGGAAGACATATACTTTGTTCAGTATATGTTGACGACATTATTTTTGGATCAACAAATCCAGATTTTTCAAAATGTTTTGCAAATCTAATGAAAAATAATTTTGAAATGTCGATGATGGGTGAACTAAAGTTCTTTCTTGGACTTTAAGTTCATCAATCTCCCTGTGGCATATTCATAAGTCAGTCACAATATGCTATTGATTTGTTAAAGAAACATGGTCTAGATGAGTGCGTCTCAATGAGTACACCTATGGCAACTAAGAGACTGGATGCTGATTTACAAGGCACTCCTACCGATCAAACGACTTATCATCGTATGATAGGAGGGCTAATATACCTAATAGCCAGTCGACCAGACATTGCTTATGCTACTTTTGTATGTGCTCGCTATCAAGCACGTCTTACGGTTAAACACCTCAAAGAGGTTAAACGGATCTTTCGATACCTAAGACAGTCTTACAACATAGGACTATAGTATCCGAAAGATTTTAGATTTGAACTAATTGCATATTCAGATGTGGACCATGCAGGATGTAAAGATGACTGTAAAAGCACATCAGGAGGATTGCAATTTTTATGTGAAAACCTCGTGAGATGGAGTTCAAAGAAACAAGATTGTACTGCGATGTCTACTACTGAGGCTGAATATGTTTCCTTGTCTACCTGCTGTGCACAAGTCATTTGGACGCGTACACAACTGCTAGACTATGGATACAAGTACAACTAGATTCCGATGTATTATGATTCGAAGAGTATCCGGTTCAGCATTTAAAGATAAAGCACATAGACATTCGGTATCATTTTATTAAGGAACATGTTGAGAAGGGTACTGTGGAACTTTACTTTGTCGGCACAGAATACCAACTTGTGGATCTATTTACTAAAGCTCTTCCTAAAGAACGCTTTGAGTATTTGGCTTTACATCGCATTGGTATTGCGATGCTAGCGCTCACGCCCATCTCCTCTGTTGGACTGTCTGACAAAGTTATCTTCTTGAAAAGATCATACATCGAAAACATGTAAATAAATTTTCCAAAAACAAAAGAAAAAATGCAAAACTTCAAAAATACAAAAAGATTTGTCATATTTAAAAAAAACAAAAACAAAAAACATAATTTAAAGATCACCGTGATCAGATTTTGGAACTCCCGGACCCCCCCCCTGCCAATGTTTTATAAAGATATTGATGATTATAACGGATATAATATCCGAGGTGGGAGTTCTTGCAAAAATTTCATTTTATATTTTTTTTTTTTTTTTTTTTTTTTTTTTTTTTTTCATATTTGAAATTAATCAAAATCAATGATCTCTCAAATAAATTAACGTTGAAAAATGATATATTTTCGAGGGGGAGTTTTTATTTTAGGAATTTAAATTGGACTTTGAAAAAAAAAATCTTCATTTTTTGGACTAAGTGTTTAGCATGATTTCATTCAAAGGGGGAGTTTATGATAATATTGGTCAATTTTTGAAAAGTCATCATTACTCGAGGGGAAGTTTTTGAAAATTCAAATCAAAATTCGGAAAATAAATGAGATAAATCGAAAAAGGAAAACTACAGGGGCTGAAACTGTCATTCCTTAAACTTTGATATTCGGTTACTATATAAGGAGGAAAATGTTTATTTTCACTTTTTATTTTCACCGAGTCCATTAACTGAGTTTGAGAAGAAAATCCAAGAAATGTTTTCTGAGTTCATTATAACGACTACAATCATTTTTCTTGCTCAAACGTAAGTGGATATGCATATGGAATCAGTTATAAACTGTTTTGACTTATCGAGTTTAAACTCGATAAGATTTGATGATTACCGAGTTTGATATTTATCGAGTTTGTGATAAATGATTAGAATCTAGGACTATAATAATCAATGATTAGATGGAAATATGTGAAAAATAGTTTAGAAATGGTTCTACATAATAAATTCGATGCTAAAAATGAAATTCGAAAAGAGTGGTGTTTATCGAGTTTGATATTTATCGAGTTTGCTTTGACTGTATTGTTTTTGAAGTTTAATAAAACTTAAATAGATCGAGTTGATTTTGTAATCAGTTACTATTTGTCAAATTCAGAAAACATCAAAAAGTCAAACTCGGTAAGTCAAAAAGTCAAAATCAATAAAATGAGATTTGTGGATGAGTAAATACTTATGATGATTAATGATTGAATGTCTGTGGAACAAAACGATCAGTCTCTCATGTGCTTTTCAAAACATCAAATGATTGTGCAAAAGGAAACAACTTTAAATGCATTATAAGCTATGAGTCAAATAAGTCTATTCATAATTGTTTAAGTGGTCTAAGTCATGTCCGGTTTCGACCGTTTTCTGCAATGAACAGAATGAGGAGTGAGTGACTTAGTGACCATTCAGTTATTGAAATAGACGTGTTTGTCTACATTGTTTAGGATTCACGACAACAAGTGAAAGTGAAATTTTTTATAACTTGAATCTGAAAATCTAAATCTCAATTGTTAAAGTGGTCTAAGTCATGTCCGGTTTTGGCCGTTTTCTGCAATGAACAGAATGAGGAGTGAGTGACTTAATGACCATTCAGTTGTGGGTTTGTGATTGAATGATTCTATGTTATCATTATAAGAAAAGTTTTTGTCAAAAGATTTTTGAAAAAGTTCTCAAAATCTGTTATTGTCAAAATTATACTCTTTCATAAAAACGGTTTTAAGAAGATGTATGATCTCTCTTTAATTTTTCATAAACGAGTCTTGATTAAAATCAAAAGAGAAATCTTCATCTTTCTCGAAACAGTATCATGTCACAAATAATTTCTTGCGAGGATATTTTAAAACAGACAAAGAGAGCTAAATCCATACGCGAAAAAGCGAATCAAAAGTGTGTTCGAAAAAGAATTGACAGAACACACAAAAAAGATAAATCAAAAGAAAAATTCGAATAAAGTGTATGGCATGTGCTAGAAAAAGCAAGTACGAGCACATGAGAAACAAACTGATCAAAAATATGTTCGAAAAGAATTGCCAGAACATATAAAACAGACAGAGTGGAAAAAGACAAAAAAATCAAATGAATTGTTTGTTACCTAACATATCCATTTCATTCATTTAGTAATCATCATGGCACACCAACAACATGCAGCTGATGTTCATCCAGACGAACTGTGTCCTCCAAACAAAAGATATGATCTTATGGATGCCAACAAGAAGATTGATTTTGAACACGTGCAATGTCCACCTAAAAGCAAACTTCTGACGAATATCATCAAGAATCATCCATTACGATTCAGCATTGCATCTTCTTCATCAGTACCATGGATTTATATGGCACAGTTCTGGCATACGTTGAAGGAAGACGGTTCAAAGTTTAGGCTCATGTTTATGCTAGACAAGAAAGAACTTTCTCTTACACTGGATGACTTCAAAACAATCTTTCATCTTCCACAAGCAAATGACAACCATCATAATTCATTTATGCCACCACCATCATTTTCTGACATGGTTCCATTTTATAAGAATGAGTTGGGTTTCACAATGGAGCTCAAAACATCATCAAGCTTTAAGACAAATGGTCTTCTGTAACCTTGGCAAACGATGTGCAAGATATTTTCCAAGTTCTTGACAGCACGTGTCACAGGATGGGATCAACCACCGTTGTAGATAATGCAAATGATGTATTGATTTATCAATAACATTCATGTTGATTATGCGGAGCTACTATGGGAAGGACTTCATTATTCTCTTCATCATCCAACATCTTCGATTCCTTATCCAAGATTTACTAAGATCATCATTAGTCATTACATGACTAATTTTCCTAAGATTTCAAGGCGTGTTAGAGACAGGTATCACAATATGAAAGATGATGATATAATGAAAAATATCTTTAATTCAGGAAGACACAAAGATAGAGTTGGAATGAAGATTCCAGATTGGATGATCTCAAAAGAAACGAAGCACACAGAGCATTATCGGATGTATGCGGAGGTGTTTGGGACATATGTTCCTCTGACTCAGTCATAACCGAGTAAGTCTACCCAAGGAACACATAGGACACCAAGCGTCCCTAGGTCACCTAACCCTAACATGGATGCAGGAGTGTCAAGTGTTCCAAAACGATCAACTATGATTCGTTTTCGTATTCCTTAAAGGGGATCCATACGTCTTACTCCACCAGCTCCAGTGCCAACTATTGATAAAGTAGATGAGATGATTTTACAAGACACATTACAAGTAAGTCTTGTTGAGCACAAAAGTCGAGAAGAGCAAGAAGCTAGAGAAAATGTGGAACTGGTTAACGAGCATTTGGCATCAGTGGAAATTGAAACAATGTTTTAAAAAAAGTTTCAAGGACTGTCTTTGCAATATATAAAAGTTATTTTTTAAGCTAAGAAAATGTGCTTGCCCAAACACAAGGGCCAAAGATGTAATTGACCCAAAGATTACAAAAAACGCGGGTCATGAGCCGGGTCAAACTACCCATGGATCTCCTCTCATCCAATCATATCACATCCCCCAACCCGATTACCCAATCATAACCCGAACCTCAACCCGACCTAACCCGGTGATACTTATAACGTTTTAACATTTACTGTTACACCATTTCCCCCAATTTGGATTAAACAAAACTCACCCACACACGAACACACCAAGAACACACCTAAACCCTAGTTAATAATCCCCTCACCCACACCCTAATTAACCATGGGGTTAATAACCCCCTCACACTCCTTAACCCACCCATCACTATCAATCATTCCCTAACCATTCCACCCTGGCAAAATGAAAGAAAGCGATTGGTTGATGTGACGTTTATGATTGCTTACACTCACATATCTAGCACAATCAAGCCACGTCAATGATCCGGGTGTATACACATTTATATCCAACGGTTGATGTGATAGATCAAGGAAAGAGAAAGAATGGAGGGTCAAGATGAAGAAAAGAAGGATCGAGAAGAAGATGGTTAGCTCAAGTTCGGGTATAAATACCCCTCATTCCAGCACACGAAGGGGGTAGTAATTTTTTAGTGTTTTGTTTAGTTTTATTTTTGTAATAGTTTAATGTTGTCGATTCCGTTTGAGTAGTTGTTTTTATTTGTAATTTCAGTTTCATGTTATTCATTTCGATTTGTAAGAAACTTATTTCAGTTTTAATAAAAGTTATATTTCATATTAATTTGAGTTTGATTTAAATTCTGTCAAAAGTGTTTGTGTTTGTTATTGATAATTCAATCAAGGCTTGATACTCTTGGAATTGGATGGCAGCTGAGTATCAAGAGGGTTAGAGCTATTGGATAGCATTAGGACTAGTTTAGGTTGTTGTTAGTTGTGATTTAGGGTTTATGTGAATAAGCCATAAGCCCACACAGCTTATTGTTTCTTTCTTGTTCCTGCTGAATCTAAGGTATACCTTATTTAAGTTTACATTTGTTCTATTTCTTTCTTTTAATAAGTTGTTAAGTTGTATTAGAGTTAAATAAGCTATGATGTTTTGTTAATGATTGATTAAGCATTTTATTGAGTATTAAGAATCTGTCAAGTGATTTAGCTTTGCTTTGTTCATTTAGTTGAGAGGTAGAAAACTAAGCTTTAGAAGCTTATCAGCTGATAAGCTTATTCAGCTTATTTAAAATAAGTTAGAAGTTAAGTTTTTATAAAAGTTGTCTTAAAAAGTCAGTGAATAAGCTTTTTAAATCAAAAAGGGATGCTGTTTGTTAAAAGATAGGGAGTGCAGGACCTGTGTTATCCATTTATATATTCTGTTAGTTTTAAAATTTACACATTTTGGTCCCTTGTTAGTTAACTCATAGTCCCTTATAATTACATATATAGTCCTTTGTTAGTTTAATTGTTGAGTCTAGTTAAACCCATTAGTTAAGAGGAACTGTTTCTGCCATTAGTGTCGAATCTTTGTGTTTTTTTAGTATAAAATCTACAATTACACCGCCTACCTTGTCTTTACTTTTTTCATTTTAGCCATGTGGTTGTTTGGTAATATTTAGTTTAAGTTTTAATAAAAGTAGGTTTTTTTTTTACATAAAATATTAATTAGGTTTTAGTTTAATTTCTTAAATAGTTTTTAATTACTTGATAAAAAATTGGGGCTTATTTTATACAAATTATTTTCTGCATTTTTTTTCTCTTTAATAAAAAGTATTTTATATAATTTTTAATTAAGTTTTATATTTTAAAATTAATTTTCCCAATTTAGTTTTTTTTAAACATTTAGAATTTTAAACCTTTAGTGTTTTTAATTTATAAACCTTTTTTAAATAGAAAAATAAGTAATAAAAAATTTTTTCTATCTTTATAAGTAATTTAGGATTTAAGTTAGCTAAAAAAATAATTTCTTAATTTTTAACACTTAATTTTCTATTTTAGATATTTAATTAGATTAAATAGTTTTAAGAATTCATAAAAAATCCAAAAAGCTTTTAAAAAATATTTTAATTTTCCTAAAATGTTCTTTAGCATTAATACTAGGTTAGGAAAATAGTATACATTTCTTAAGTTTTTAAATTGCTTTGTTTTCTTAAATGTCCGCAATTTATTTACTTCCGTAATTAGTTAATTTTGTTTAATTAGTTGTTTAATTGTGGTCCTATAAATTTGAGTAGTATATTTAAATCAAAAATATCTCTTTCTTATTCAAATCAGGAATCAAACTTAACGAGTTTCCATGCACTAGTCATTGGGGAACACGACCCGGTGATCATACTTGCCCGTTTAAATAACTATTATATATATAGTCTTGTGAGTGGAAATTGTCCAAGGGATACTGGGATTTCCTTAATTTCTCTATAAGTATATTGTTTTATACGTGTGTATAAACTGCTCGAATCAACACCTAGCGCCCTATTCACCTAAACCCTAACATAGATTCAGGAGTCTCAATGCTCCAAAATTGAACAATATTATTCGTTTTCGTATTCCTCAAAGGAGATCCACACGTCTTACTCCACCAGCTCCAGTGCCAACTGTTGATAAAGCAGATGAGATGATTTTACAAGACACACTACAAGTAAGTTCTTGCGAGACCAAAAGTCGAGAAAGCAAGAGCTAGAGAAAATGTGGAAACTGTGAACAAGCACTTTGCAACCGTAGAAATTGAAAAGATGGTGGATAGGACTAGAAAATGTTATTTGATGATAGTTCACCTAGGAAGATATCAAAATATTCCCGACGCTAGGTTAGAGCCCAGGAGTGATAAGGAAAGTCCGAAGGTAGAGATTACTAATAATGAAGAGGTGGAAATTACTAATGTTGTAGTATCTGTGAATGTTAATGAAGAAGAGGAAAAAATAACTGATGAGGTGTATGAATTAAAGCGAAGGGAGAAAGGGAAGATTGTAGAGGAGTCTAGGAATACACCATTCCCTACACTAATTAGATCTCCTAGGATTTATACTGATCCCGTATCTTTGGATACTAAGAAACTCCAGGAATTGACGGTAACTAATACTACACCTACACCATCACCAAGTTCACTCAACACTAAGTTATCTACCACAAACCGACTTCTATCATTATTTAAAGCTAAACCTGCTCGTTTCAAACGCTACAAGAGTTTCTTTCAAGAGTTACATGGACGTTATGGATATTTGTTTGAACATATGAGAGCAAAGTTCTTGTCAAGGAATTCATTTGATACCCTTGCTGATCATCTCCAGGAAGTAATGGTTGAATCACTTCCCACTATGGTAGATAAGCATATCAAGGAGCAAGTCGAGAAGCAAGTTCCTAAGCAGGTTAAAGTTCAAGTTCCAGTGTATGTTGAAAAAGGGCTGCTTTTGGAAAGGCAACAGAATAAAGAAGAGACAGATAAGATGATTGCTAAAGCTATGTTATAGGAGCGTGGGAAATTACAGGCTAAAATTTCCTTACAGATTCAACAAGAAATTGATATTAACATTCCTTTTCTGGTTGATGCATCTGTAAGAAGTTATATGTCTGGACATATTCTTTATGTCCATCCAGCTCAACCACAAACTTCATCTGTTCCAGAAAAACAATATCAACTATATCTATCAATGAAAGCCGATCGTCAGTTGCAGCAACAAGACATAGCAATATGGCTGGCACTTCAGATGAAGTTTAAGACATTTCAGGTACCTTAGACTACTTGTAGAACTTCTGTCGTTCGCCCAAGAGATCAGGACGATCCTCATGATGATGCTCATCCTAAGGGGGAGAATAGTGCAAAGCGGCATAAGACATCTGAGTATGAAGCACATGTGACTAGAGAGTCGTCTGGACAAGTTAATGAAAAAGAACAAGGTCAATTGTCTTTAAGGAATCAAGAGCAAACAGATGATTATGATTTTTGGATTGAGTCTTATGCTTCAGATGATGATGAAATACTAACGAAGCAAGTATCACAAGATATTATGGAAGAAGTGTCACTGACCATTAATGAGGCAGAGCTAAAGAAAATTGCTGATGAGATGTTGAGACAAAGATGTACTTTAGGAGATGAGCATCAATATCACATTGATCAGATGAAGAATTTCTTGAAGAGTGACATTGTTTGGGAAAGCAAAAAGGAAATTCTTGCTTCTTCACATCCACGAAAGACCACACCTTTAGTTCAAAGCTGTCAGAGAGATCCTGAAGCTCCAACATTGTCTCTGATAAATCAAGATCTTTTGTATTTGAAGAAAGGAAGTTCAGGGCCTGAGAAGATAGTGTTGTCACTTCACAAGTTTCCTGCAATTATCTTCAATGATGTTGATATCGAAGAACGGACTTCCAGATGGGTGAATAAGTATGTAAATAAATTTAATCCTTATGCTCGGTATGGTGTTGAACATTGGAAGAATCCTCATGTAAAGATCTTCTACATAAAGAGGCAGAAAGAGCCTGGAAAACCAAAGGAAGTTGTTTATTCGAATTCAAAGATCATTCAAGTTATCAAGACGTACTGGGAACTGGGCCATGAACACAAGTTCATCACAGAGATAGTTGCAAGAAGAGCCAATGAGTGCATAGTGTCAATTACCGAGTCTGATTACAAGAATCTCAATAAGAATGATATTGAGGATATGTACTTGCTGATCATGAATGGCAAGGTACCTGATTATGCAGAAACAGGTCTGCTGTGGTCTTTATCAGTTTTCATCAGAAGTTCAGTGATATGGGAAAGAGTGCATGACTTTCAACTTGGAATAGAAAGTTATCAACAGAAAGTTAATCTTACTGCACCAACAATATCTTTTCCAGGAATTGAAAAGCACAAAATGTTCTCCATCATCTATGAGCCCGTGCATGGAATAATATACAAGAATAGCAAGAAAGAGAAAAGGGTGATGAGACATTCAGAGATTCATAAGTTTTGTGATGCAACACTAAACAGAGTATTAGAAGGTCTAAAGAGTTACAATAATGATGTTAAGTATGGCTATATACAAAGAGATCTCATCGAAGATGAGGTTGAGTATCTGAAATTGTTTGAAGAAGAAATTGAAGTGAGATTGAAGTATCGCAACCAGATGAGAAGATGGGAGATGTATGTGAATGGAAGACCACTTGGACCACGAAGGGAACGCCCAGAATAATCGACCCTTAGGGGGAGATTGTTAGGTTCATGAAAAGTGTCGATTATATGGTTTTATTATATTTAGTTATTAGTCTTTATTTTGTTAAGAATAAAGTAGCTTGTAATAAGGTTTATTATGCTAAAAGAAAGAAATAGCATAATTACCAAAGTATACGGACCAGAAGTGAAACATTAGAAAAATAAAGGAATGGAAGCTTCCTTCCCTCTCCTATAAATACCCCTCCTAATCACCATTAGAAGGGTAAGCCTTGTAACAAACTTTTCCTTTTTCCCTCCATTTTATAATATTTGAAAATTAAATACTTGTCTTCCTCTACTATTCTCTCTAAGCTTTCATGGTTGATTATGTATGATTCAAGATAAACAAGACCTAACAAGTGGTATCATACGCCATTAGAGAATTAGAGTGATTTGATTCGCGAATTGGTACACGTCTAAGAACCATATGATGAAATTTGGTGAATTCGATTGAGGTATTTGAGCTCCCGATTTGCGTTTTGGAAGCGGTTTTGAGTAATTGAGCATTATCAAGTCTCTTTATGGATTTGACGTGATGGATTACCGTGGTTTGTGCATTCTCAGAAGTGTTTCAGCATTCTCGGAAGTTTTTTAGTATTCTCGAAATGGGTTTTTGTATTCTCGGATCATTTCTTTACATTTTCAGAAGTTTGAGTATCACTATTAGTTTAATTTCGATAGAAAAGTGTTGTAATAGATATATACGCATTTTCAGTTCTATCGAAAAACGTATATTAGGAGGTTATTGATAAACTCGGTTGCATATTAAGTTTCATAAGTTCTCACACGTTTTTGGTTTTATCGAAAAGTGTGAATATGGATTTAGTGATTTTACTCTCGGAAGTAAGCTTACAAAGTGTTAAAACATCACAAGTTTACGGTTTTATCGTGAATTGGGTTTTCAAAAAACAAATTCGGAAATTACTAAATTCGGAACTCAAATTTGATTCTATCGAACTTGACGATTTGGATTATTCAGTCATCATAAATTTTGGTTTTATCGAGTTTGTGGTTATTATTAATCCATAATCAAAGGGTTTTTCAAATCTCGGTTCTATCGAGTTTGATTAAATCGATTTTTTTACTAAAACAAGATAATCAATTTTTGGTTAAGAGTATTTCCGAGTTTAATACGTTTTTACTGTTACCGAGTTTGAAAGTATTCATTGTCTGAGTTTTAGTTATGTCCGAGAAGTGTACTGAGTTTTAGACTACTTGTTATCCTAGAATAGTGTTGTCCGAATTTGACAACTATTACCGAGTTTGGAAATCTTCTCACAAATATCACTCATTTTCATATACAAAGATCCAATCTTTGAATCATAAGAAATGTCGACATCCAAAACATATCAATAATCTCTCGCTAATGTCGGTTCTAAGACTAGGCCTCCCATGCTTGAAAGGGGTAGTTATATACCACGGGCAAGTAGATTTAGACAATATATAAATCGAAAGAGAGAAAACCAAAAGTGTCTTAACAAAGCACTTGATGAAGGTCCTTATTAGTTTCAAATGTTTGTTCCTAGTGATTCGATAGTACCAAAACTGCAGACTGCAGAGGATTTACAAGGTGATGCGTTATTGCACTATGATGCTGAAATTAAGGTATGAATCTGATTCGACTTTCTATTCCAAATGACATTTACAACTCTGTGGATGCTTGCACTTCGGCCAAGGACATATGGAAAAGAGTTGAACGTCTGATGAAGGGAACTATACAAAACCAAGTTGACAGAGAAACTCGTTTTACGAACGAATTTGATCAGTTTGTTGCTGAACCAGGGGAAGCACTTGTTTCTGTCTACAACCGCTTTGCTCAGTTAATGAATGATTTGGAAAGAAATAACATGCATTTTCCAATTGTCACAATTAACACAAAGTTCCTGAATAGCTTGCAACCAGAATGATTGAAATATGTCACTCAATTTTTTCTTGCTACACGTTTGACAGTGGATACGTTTGATGATCTCTTTGATTACCTTCAGCAATTTGAGAAACTGGTTAATGCATCACGAGCAAAGAAGTTAGAAAAGTCTCATGATCCTTTGGCTCTAGTAGCACACACGAGCTCATCTTCTAGGAACACATCATCTTATTATGTAACACATCCTACGTCTGTGGTTGATTATGACGATGAGTACCAGTAGGATGATGTTCAAACCAATTCTAAAGATCCTCTAACCTCTGCAATGTTGTTACTTTCTCGAGCCATTACTTAAAATTTCTCTAATCCAATAAATAATCCTCTTCGTACATCATCCAACACCAGAAACCAAGCAATCATTCAAGGAGATAGGGAGAATATTCAAAGCAGGAACTCTGGTAATACTGGAAGAAATACTAGACGAGCTTATGTTTAATAGGAAGTTGTTGAGGGATCTAATGCTCAAAATGAGACCGAAAATGTTCAAAGTACTCTTCGAACTTCGTCTTCAGGAAATACTTCAACTGTTCAATGCTACAACTGTAGTGGGAAAGGACATTATGCTAGGAATTGTCTAAAGGCAAGAGTTCGGGATTCGAAATACTTCATGGAACAAATGTTGCTGGCAAAACAGGATGAAGCTGGAGTACTTCTTACCAATGAACAGAATAATTTTTTCTTTGCTGATGCTTCAAGGATGGAAGAAATTGAAGAACTCAGTGCAAACATATGCTTAATGGCCAGAATTCAACCAGCCAATAATACTTATGATCCTGGGCCAAGCTATGATTCAACATTTATAAGTGATGTATAATCTTTATCCATCAATGAGAATAAAGAACAAATGTATCCAACTCATACTAAAATTATTAACAGTACCATTGGTGATGATCAAATTGATAGCAATATTATATTTGACGAACCCAATGGAAATGTTAATAGTGACAGTGTTGAAAAAGATACACATGTTCCTGACCTATATATGTTAGAGCAACTAGCTAGAAATGCATATAAGGAAGCTGAGAAACAAAAATTATTTGCTAAAAAAGTCCAACAACAAAACACAACGTTGACTAGTCAGCTTGAGTTGTATAAGGAAAGGGTTCTGGTTTTGGAAAACATCAACGGGGATAACAATTATCTCAACGAATTTCTTGAGGCTGATCGAAAAGAAAAACATTTTAATCAACAAGCTCAATCTCAATTTGTTCATGACCGAGATATCATTCGAGATCTAGAAAAATAACGAGATAAATTAGATTTAGCTGTCTATGATTACAAACGGAAAAATAAGGATCTTTAAAAGACTCATTTAAATTTAAAAAGACAAATGAGTGAAAATGAGTATCATTATCATGACACTATTCTAGATCTTGAGGCTAAACTTAAAAAGAATGTTGATCTAATATTGAAACTTGGCAATTCTTTATAAGGAATGTTTATGCTTGGACCAAAGTCATTGTCTGTGTATGATCCGCAATTAAAACATGGTTTGGGGTACCTGAATCCTAATACACTCAAGCAAGCAATTTCTCAATGTCCAAAGTTATATCTTGCCTCTAGTTTGAGTAATTCAGAAATTCCTTTAAATATTAGAGATACTGAGGACACTCTTGATGATACTTCAAAAAGTCAACAAAAAATGAAAGCAAAAAATGAATGATCCAATTGCTGTTGCGAACAAACAGAATTGTTGGACAATTGATTACAAATAAATAAATGATCTTTATAAAGACTTTGTTCCTCAAAAAGAGCTTTTTGCTGAGCAAAAATATTTTCCATATTCTTTTATTCCTTCTGACAAGACTCCAAATGCAACTTCTTCTATCCCGACATCAATGCCGAGTGAGTCACCTTTGATCATACAATTAGATAACATAAAAAATTATTTTCAAACGTTGTCTGAGTTAATTCAAAAGAATTGTAAAAGAGCAAGCATTTTTAACACATCTCTTGAAGAAATACAACTAAATGATTTTTGTCAAGATCAAGTCAAACCGATTGTTAACGAGTTTCAGTTCTATTTTGAATTCTTTAGGAAACTATTTCAAAGGGATATAAAAGAAATGAAAGATGTTTTTGAGTCTACAAAAAGTGAACTTTATGAAATAAAGAAGCAAAATGATTTTTTTAAAGATCAACTTTTGGAAGCATCCCTCAAGCACGAAGTAGAAATAAGTGTGTTGTTAAATCATGAATGCGAAGATAATTCCCTACATGCTGAAATTGAACAAGTTAAAAAGAATTCCATTGAGATCCAAGAGGGTTTGCAAGCAAAGATAAAAATTCTTGAAAAAGATGTTCAAAGATGTCAAAAGCAAAGTGTTGATTTTGAATTAAAGTTACAACATGAAAAAGAAAAACATAAATGGGAGTCAACTTTGAAAAATAAAAACACAAATCCTCTTGATTACTCTTGGATTTCAAAGATGGAGAAACTTGAGAATGAGAACGTGTCTTTGGATTTTAAAGTGCAATCTTTGATAAAAGAACGTGACAATGTAAAATTAGAATATCAAAAGCTTTTCGATTCAATCAAAAAGACACAATCCCAAACTCAAAAGGAAATAGATGAATTAATTACTCATGTCTCTGAGAAAACATATGCATATGGTGTTATTCGTGCTGAGAATCGGAATCTTTTAAGTACCATATCTAAGTTAAAAACTAGATTGGAAACGGTTGAAAAAGGTAAGTCTGTAAATACTAAGTTTGATAAGACAAATGTTTCTCAAAATCTTCTTTGTGTCACACCAATAAATAAGCAAGTTTTTCAAAAGAAAACAGTTGTTTCAAAAAATAAAGACAAACATGTATTGTCAAAACCAGTCACTTTACAGACTTCACCTGACAAACAAAGAGGGGCAAATTCAAACAAAAATATTGTTGGGTTTTAGAAGACTTTACAACTTACTGTTGTTGGTTCAACATTGATGCTGCTAGTGAAGATTTAGTGCTGCTGAGAAAGATTGAAGAAAATAGACTAAGTCTTTAGTACTGTTAGAGTATAGTTAGTACTGTCAGTACATAGTTAGTACTACTAGTATAGTTAGTGATGTTAGTAGTAAGTTAGTGCTGCTAGCATATAATAGTTAGTGCTGTTAGGAGATATACATAAGTTAAATTAGGAATAAATATGCATTATCTCCTCGCGTATTTTGTAAGCCCATTAGGGTTTCCTTATTGTATAAAAGGAACCCTAGGCATAATTAATAGAGACATATCTATAGAGATCAATTAGCAATCATAGCTTGTAACCTAGTACGATTCAAGTTATAATATACAGTGTGAGATAGAGAAATCCTCTTTTGTTTGCCTTAATACCGTTCTTCTTGCATTGTTGGTTAGTTTCTGAATAATCAACAGTGTTTATTCAAAGTTTCATTATTGTTGCTTTGGCTTTATCTAAGTAACAAACCTTTGCATGCTAAGGTTCAAGATCTATTCAGTAAGGGATCCAACAGTGGATCAGAGCTGTGCTGGAAACTCTGAATAGAAGAAACTCCATTATTTGAAGCAAATTACAATCAAACCAGTAAGAATGGCAGAACAAGACTCTCCTCCACAAACCATAACAGCAATGAAAATCCCTATCATCAAGAATAGAGAATATGATATTTGGAGCATAAGAATGCGACAATATATCTGCCACACAGATCATAACCTATGGGATATAATTGTCGATGGAGATCTTCAAGAAGAGGCTGCCCAGCAGGTGAACAATATAGTCCTCTGCTCCTAAGAATTCCAAAACAACTGGACTGCCATAAGGAATCAGGAAGGGTTAAGAGCCTCTTGTTGTTGCAACCTGATGAGTATCTCCTTAAGGTTCATATTGTTCTATGATGCTAAATCTCTCTGGGCTTACATCAAATCAAGGTTTGAAGGAATTGATGGAATCCCAAAAAGATGTAGAGGAATGTTTTAAAACATCAGTTTGAAAACTTTACCACTGCACCAAATGAAAGTCTGGATAAGGCTTATGATAGGTTTCAAAAACTCATAAGTCAATTAGAGGTTCATGCTGCTCCACTATCAAAGGAAGGTATCAATCAAAAGTTTCTAAGAAGTCTTCCTCCTTCATGGAGTCGGATTGCTTTAATCATGAGAAATAAGCCAGACATAGACCAGACTGATATTGATGATCTCTACAACAACCTTAGGGTCTATAAAGATGAGATGAAAAGGTCTTCAAGTTCACCTCTAATTCTCAGAACTTGCTTTCTTTTCTTCTATAGAATACAAGCCGCACTATGAGTTAGTACTACCGTGGCAATTTTGGAGTAATACTGTGAGGAACTAATTCATCATGTCAGGTTATTATCATACTCCAGGTGTTGATTAAGTAGTGTGCTCTTTCTTTGCACAACAAACAACCAGTCCTCCACTTGATAATGAGGATTTGCAGCAAATTAATCAAGATGACTTAGAAGAATTAGATATTAGATGGCAAGTAGCCATGTTGACTGTTAGGGTGCAGAGATTCATCAAGAATACAGGAAGGAACCTGGATTTCAAAGGAAAACAACCTGTTACCTTTGATAAGTCACAAGTTGAGTGCTACAACTGTCACAAGAAAGGGCACTTTGCTAAGGAATGCCAAATTCAGGATGGAAACCAGGAAAGATCTTATGGTGATAATGGTAGAGGAATGGCACACTGCAAATGAACCATCATCACAAGCATGGTGGCTCAGATGGTCTGGAGGCTATGACTGGAGCACATGATTTGATAACCAGTGAATTATGCTTTGATGGCCATCTCCTCCTCAAGTTCATCAAGTTCTTCTGACAATGAGGTACAAAACTATTCTAAACAATGTCTTGAATCTTTTAAAACTCTTCAAAAGAACTTTGATAGTGAAAGAGAAAAACATAGCAGAGCCAGACTAGAAATTCAGGGTTATGAGTTAGCCTTAGAATCTCTAGAATCTAGAATTCTTGGACATGAAAAGAATGAACTGGCTTGGGGTGAAAAATATGAGTTTTAAAACTATGAGCTTAAGTGCAGAGAAGTAAAATAAACACTTTAAAATGGAACTATGAAAAAGTTGTTAAGGAAAAAGTGAGTTGAAAGTTAAGATAGAAAAATGGGAAGAATCATCAAAGGGTCTTAATAAAATACTCAACAGTCAAATGAGTGCTAAAGATAAAAATGGTTTAGGATATGGCACACAATTGGATGAAATAAGTAACAAATCTGAAACTGATAGTGAGATTAGTATGAGTGTTTTTGAGGTCAGATCAAGTGATGAAGAGATCACACCAGCAAATGATAGGTTCTCCAAAGCAGATGGGTATCATGCTGTTCCCCCTCCTATAACAGGGAACTTCCTAACCCCAAGAGTTGCATATTCATTTGCAGGTTTAGTTGAATATGCCATTAGAAAGAAAATTATTGAGTCAAATACTGATACTAGTAAATCTAAAACTAGTGAGACTGTAGGTAAAACAAATGAAGTAAACATTGAAAAACCTAAGTCAGTCCATGAATCAGTTGTGTCTAAACCAAAGATTAACAGAGATAAAGTTATCATTGAGGATTGGAACTCAGATGATGAGGATGATGTATCTGAAGTAAACACAGTTAGTCCTGTTAAGACTAATGAGACTCAAACTGTTAGAAATCGAGTTGATAAAATTGGTCAAATTTCTCAGAAAGAAGGAATTGGATTTAAGAAAATAAAAGCTTGCTTTGTTTGTAAGAGTACTGACCATTTGATCAAAGATTGTGATTTTTATGCCAAAAAGAGTCCAGAACCTAAGCTGAAAACTGTGGTCAATACTGGTCAAAGGGTGGTCAAACCAGTATGGGATAATGCTAAAAGGGTAAATCACCAAAAAATTTCAAATAAATTGAAATACCCTCAAGCAAGAAGGACTTTTGTCCCATCAGGAGTACTAACCAGGACAGGTTTGGTTAATCCTGTTAGGCCAAATGGGAAAAGAGCAGTACATACTGTTAGTACTGCTAGGCCTATTAGTACTGCTAGGCCTGTTAGTACTGCTAGGCCATTTGCCCCAAAAATAGCACAAACTGGTAGTGCTATTAGACCAATTTACCCAAGAATGGACAATGTAAGACCAAGAGCCTCATATTCACCAATCAAGAGGTCTTACTACACAAAACCAGCTTTTAGACCCAAAAACTTAAAACAAGATGTTAAAACTTCTGGGGTTAAAAATATGACTACTGCTGGGACAAGAGCAGTAGTTAATACTGGTAAGGGTAAGATGGATAATGCTCTTAAGAAGTCAAGGTGGGTGTGGAGGCCTAAGGGAAATTACATAGATCATGAGTCCAAAGAAAAAGGATCTTTCATACTCAAGAAGTTTGAGTATGTTGACCCAAAAGGGATATCCAAGTCTGTGGTGACTTGGGTCCCTAAGAGATACTGATTTCTCTTACTTTTTATGCAGGGCAATCCAGAGATCTGTTTACAGGATCATGCAGTGGTGGATAGTGGTTGCTCTAGCCATATGACTGGCAACAAAGCTTATCTTTCAGAGTATGAAGATTACAATGGAGGCTTTGTGGCTTTTGGAAGTGATCCCAAAAGAGGTAAAATAACAGGATTCAGAAGATGTTGTTGAAAAGGAAGAACAACATATTGACAAAAGCTGACCAAACCTTGAAAGATGATCTTGAGAGGATGATTGCTCAAGAAATTGCTGCTAAAGTTATAGATGATGCTATAAGACAAGCCTTTAAAGAAGAAAAGAAGACGACAACTCAGGCTACCAGTATTAACAAACTTAATACTGGTAGGCCATCTGTTAGTACTTCCAAATTACCATTGGTTAGTACTGCTAACACACCATATGCTAGTGCTGCTAGTACTCCTACTGGTGCAACTACTGGTGGATCATCATTTGTCTATCTTGGAGGACAAATACCTATTGATGCATCTACTCTCCCCAATGCTGATTTACCCATTGATCCTAATATGCCTGACTTAGAAGATGATTCTAATGTATTTCCAAATGATGGCATATTCAGTGGAGCCTATGATCATAAAGATATGGGTGTAGAGGCTGATTTCAACAATATGGATAACACCATTGATGTCAGTCCTATTCCCACACTTAAAGTTCATAAGGATCACCCTAAAGGTCAAATTATAGGAGATCCTAAATTAACAGTTCAAACAAGAGGAAAGATCCAAAAGGCTTCTTCAGTACAACAAGCTTTGGTAAGCTACATCTATAATCAGAACAGAACAAATCATAAAGACCATCAGAACTGTCTATTAGCATGTTTTCTCTCCCAAAAAGAACCCAAGACGATATCACAAGCCTTAGAAGATGAAAGCTGGATTGAAGCAATGCAAGAAGAATTGCTCCAGTTTAAATTACAGAAGGTTTGGATACTTGTTGATTTTCCATTTGGGAAAAAGGCAATTGGCACAAAGTGGGTCTTCGGGAATAAGAGGGATGAGAGGAGTATTGTTGTGAAAAACAAAGCAAGTCTTGTAGCACAAGGGTTTAGGCAGGAGGAAGGTATAGACTATGATGAAGTTTTTGCACCTGTTGCCAGGATTGAGGCAATCAAGTTGTTTTTAGCTTTTGCATCATTCATGGGATTTTCTGTCTACCAAATGGATGTTAAGAGTAAATTTATTTATGGCACTATTGAAGAGGAGGTATATGTTCATCAACCTCCAGGCTTTGTTGACCCTGCTCATCCAACCAAAGTTTATAAGGTGATCAAAGCTAAGCTCCTAGAGCTTGGTATGAGACACTTTCTTCCTTCATGCTAAAAAATAGTTTTAGGAGAGGTACCATAGACAAAACACTATTTATCAAGAAGAACAAGAGTGACATTATGTTAGTCCAAATATATGTAGATGACATCATTTTTGGCTCTACAACGCAGTCTATGTGTACCGAGTTTAAAGATTGTATGCACAAAAGATTATAGATGAGCTCTATGGGTGAGCTCACATTCTTTTTGGGATTACAGGTGAAACAACAACCTGATGGAATCTTTATTAGTCAAGACAAGTATGTAGCTGACATCCTTAAGAAGTTTGATTTTTGTTCCATCAAAACAGCTACTACTCCTATTGTGTCAAATAAGCCCCTGGTCAAAGATGAAGATGGTGTAGATGTAGATGTGCATGTCTACAGGTCTATGATTGGTTCCCTGATGTATTTGACTGCATCAAGGCCAGACATCATGTTTGTTGTCTGTGCCTGTGCTAGGTTTCAAGTCACTCCAAAAGCTTCACACTTAAATGCAGTAAAAAGGATTTTTAGGTACCTCAAACATCAACCCAAACTAGGGTTATGGTATCCTAGGGATTCTCCTTTTGAACTAGAAGCTTTCTCAGACAGTGATTATGGAGGCGCCAGTCTTGACAGGAAATCAACAACAGGTGGTTGTTAATTTCTTGGTCGAAGACTGATATCTTGGCAATTTAAGAAGCAGACGATTGTGGCAAATTCTACTACTGAGGCAGAATATGTTACATCTGCTAACTGTTGTGGGCAAGTACTATGGATACAGAATCAGATGATGGATTATGGCTTTAATTTCATGAACACTAAAATCCATATTGACAATGAGAGTACCATATGTATAGTCAAGAATCCTGTCTATCACTCGAGGACCAAACACATTGAAATTCGCCATCACTTCATAAGGGATTGCTATGAGAAAAGTTTGATAGATGTTATCAAGATTCACACTGATGCTAATGTTGCAGACCTTCTCACTAAAGGATTTGATGTCACAAGATTTAATTTTTTGGTGGTTAACATTGGAATGCTCAATCTATAGCTGCATTAGTTCAGGGGAGGCAAATCAACAGGTTACTTTGTTGTATAGTTTGTGAAATATTTTAGTTAGCAGATAGATTTTAGATGTGATGATGATTTGGGATTCATTCTATTCATTGGAATGAAGATTGAGGGCTACATATGGTGCTGAGTTCGTTAGTGCTGCCAGTTTGGTTAATACTGCCAGGCCAACACTTAGTACTGCCCGGCTTGGTTAGTGCTGCTCAAAAGCATTTAACTATGGTGTTGATGATTGGATTGGGTAAAAAGATGCTGCTTGGATTGGTATTGGAGGCTATAAATGGTAGCTAACAAATTTGGTGCTGCCAGGCATTTTTGGTGCTGTCGGGCAAATTTGGTGTTGTCAGGCAAAAGTTTGTGCTGTTTGTTACCATTACTACTGTTAGCGAGCATAACAGATTTTCCTTAATTAAATATAACCGTTGAGATATTTCCGCTAACAAATTGCTTATAGGGGTCTATAGATTGAAAATTCTTGATCCTTCCTTCTATAACACTCTTTTTCTCAGTTAAGGATTCAAGTTTATTCAGTCGGTCATCTCAAACCCTAAAGCAAATCTCTATTAAATCTCAATTCCATTTACCAATCACTCATACTCTCCCAATCGATCATATCCTACATCTTAATCCATCTATTACAAGTTTCTATGACGAATTTGGAGTTTATCGATCAACATAACATGGTCGCGTGCTTAGAGAAGACAGAGGGAAAATTCGATTTTCATAAGATAGTAGACTTTCTTGCTTCCAGTTCGATTCATCATGCTCTCACTGTAAGTCCTACTATTTATACTTCCTACATTGAACAGTTTTGGAACACTGCCAGTTCCCAAACAGTCAATGTTGTAAAGCAGATTAATGCTACTGTTGATAGCAAGGCAGTAGTAGTAACAGAGGCATTAATAAGAAGTTATCTTCTTTTTAATGATGCTGATGGTACTGCTTGCCTAACAAATGAAGCTATTTTTCAAAACCTTGCATTGATGGGTTATGAGGGTGATTTTAATAAACTAACTTTTCAGAAAGCTCTCTTTTCTCCTCAATTGAAGTTTCTGATACATACCATTTTACATTGTTTAAGCTCAAAATCTACCAGATGGAATGATTTTTCCACAAATATTTCTTCAGCTGTTATATGTCTGGCCATTAATCAAAAGTTTAACTTTTCTAAACTTATTTTTGATGGTATGTTGAGGAACTTGGATAATACTAAAAAGAAATTTCTTATGTATCCAAGATTTTTAATGGTGTTTCTAAATAATCAAATTGAGCTTGGTGAGCCTTTTAATGATGTTTATCCTACACCAGCTCACAATCTGAAAGTTTTCACAAATATGTCTAGGAAAGGTGTAAAGTTTTCATGCAAAGTCACTCTACTCTTTGATTCCATGTTGGTGCCACACCAAGCACCTGAGGGTGAAGGTTCAGGAGAACCCACTGAACCTTAACCCACACCCTCTACTACTCAACCTAATATAAGAGACCAACCCCCTAAAACATTATCTAGCCATGCCACTACCCAAGACTCTAGAGATTCTTTAGAGGGAACTAATGGGAATAAAGGGGATCAGGTTCAGATACCTCATGATAGTCCTCTTTCAGGTGGTCACACATCTGACAGAGCTAAGGGTGTCCCGAATCTACATGAATTATCTGTTTTATGTACTAACTTATCCAACAGGGTTCTTGCCTTAGAGTTTATTAAGGATGCATAAGCTGCAGAGATTAGTGCATTAAAATCTAGAATCAAGAAGTTGGAAAAGAAGTGCAAGCCAAGCATCTCACACCATAGGGCATGGTTAAAGAGTGTGCACAAGTTATCCATGAAGAAGAGATTTGGAAAGACGGAGTCTGTATCCAAACAGGGGAGGAAAAAGTCTAAACCTGAATCAACTTTGGATGACAGTGTTGTCTTTGATGATCAAGATGCAGATCATGGTATGGAGTACATGGAAACTGAGGAAGCTATGGATGAGGGGAGACAAAGTGGTGAAATTGAGGAGGTTAAGTTGACTGATGATATAGAAGTTGTTGAAGACAAAGGCAGTGGTGATAAAGGAGGAAATGCTGAAGAACTAGTTAGTACTGCTAGACCAGAAGTTAGTACTGCTAGCCCAGATATTAATGCTGCTAGGCAAAAAGATAGTGTTGTTGAGCCTAGAACTCCTCCTATAACAGCAAGTATATTTGATGATGAAGATATCACCATGGCTCAAACATTGATAAAGATAAAGGAAGAAAAAGCTAAGGAAAAAGGAGTGTCAATTAATGATGTTAATGATTCTTTAAGACCTGAAAGATCTATTCTCACATTGAAGCCACTTCCAACAATAGATCCTAAAGAAAAAGATAAAGGGGTCTTGAAGGAGTCACCAGTAAAGAAAGTCAAGAGAAGTGATATGGATGCAGCTCAGATTGCTAAAGATGCTAAGATAGCAAGACTGGTACATGAAAATGAGCTAGCAGAGATGGAAAGGGAAAGAGAGGAAAGACAAAGACATGATCAAGCATTTGTGGACTACATTGCAAGTTTATATGATGAAGTTCAAGCTAAGATGGATGCTAGTGAAGAGTTAGCTGCTAGACTACAAATGGAAGAGAGAGAGAGAGATATACACAATAGAAGAAAGGTCAAAGCTATTAGTAGAATTTTTTGAAAGGAGGAAAAAGTTACTTGCTGAAGAAAGAGTTGCTGCTGTTAGAAACAAACATCCAACAAGAACATAACTGAGAAGTCTAATGATGACCTATCTTAAACATACAGGTAAATATAGACATAATCAGTTGAACAAAAAGACATTTGAAGAGATTCAGGCCCTATACATCAAGGAACAAGAAAGAGATGCAGATTTTGTGCCTATTGGGTCTGAGAGAGATGAAAAGATGATTGATAAGATGAACAAGAAAGAAGCTGGTATGGATGAGGAAGAGGTTCCTGAAGAACCTAAAAGCACTAAGGTTGAAGTTAAAAAGAAAGGACATGAAGAGAACATCAGGAAAAGATCATGTAGGAGACTGAAGATGAAAGCTATAAAGAAGTCTAAAAGGCAAAAGACTGATTCTGATCTTGAAGAAGAGGAACAACTAAGAGCTTATCTAAAGATAGTTCCTGATGAAGAAGAAGAGATTGATTATGAAGTTCTGGGCATGAGGTATCCAATTGTTAACTGGGAATCTGCATTTTATCATACTGATAGATATGGAGTACCTCTTGACTATTACAGAGTGTTTAGAGCTAATGGAAGTTCAAGATATATCAAGACTTTCACTGAAATGGTTTCAAGATTTGATAGATTGGACTTCATTGAGCTACATAGTTTAGTGATGCAGAGATTTTCAACAACAACTCCTGAAGGGATTGATTTAGTTCTCTGGGGAGACTTAAGGATTATGTTTGAAGAAACCGCAGATGATGATATTTAGAAGAATAAAGAGAAATAGATTATTAAGAGTTGGACTTTCTATGAAAACTGTAGAGTTCATATCTTGGCATTAGAAGATGGTACTAAAATTCACATGCTTGCAGAAAGAAGGTATCCACTTACAAGGGAAACTCTTGAGAGGATGATAGAGTTGAGATTGACTGCTGAATCTGAAGGTAAAGCTGTTTTTTATTTGCTCAGATTTATTCAAAAACAGATTGATGAGTTTGGGGGCCAAGATGGGAGTGAGAAGGATCTTTGAGTGTTGGTTTTCTGACCACACAACAAATGGTCATCAGTTCACCATGTCTAACAGACATCAAGAACTGGCTAGTCCAGAAGCAAACGGCTTTTGGTAAAGACTTCTTAAATCTGTTTACAGCTGATAGTTTGCTAAAAACTATATGGTTCTCAACTCACCATGCTTCACAGTAAATAGTTGGCTAGTCCAAATCAAACGACTCTTGGTAAAGACATCTCAAATCCGTTAATAGTTGGTAGTTTACTAAAAACTATATGGTTATCAGTGCACCATGTTATAGTAATGAAGCATTGGCTATTCCAGAGCAAACAACTACTGGTAAAGAAATATCAAATCCGTTTATGGCTGGTAGTTTGCCAAAAACTACATAGCCACCTTAGTTGGTATTTTTGTTGTGTTGCTAAAAAGACTGAAAGCTAATCAAAGGTGAAGTTTAAAAGGTTGTAAAGTGTTTGGATACATCCTCCTGGTGTTCAAGAAGCTCAAGATGAAGAAACATGAAGGTTGACAAGTAAACATCATGTTTAGGGGAGGATTGTTGGGTTTTAGAAGACTTTATAACTTACTGCTGCTGGTTCAACATTGGTGCTGCTAGTGAAGATTTAGTGCTGTTGAGAAAGATTGAAGAAAATAGACCAAGTCTTTAGTACTGTTAGAGTATAGTTAGTACTGCCAATACATTGTTAGTACTGCTAGTATAGTTAGTGCTGTTAGGAGATATGCATGAGTTAAATTAGGAATAGATATGCATTATCTCCTCACGCGTTTTGTAAGCCCATTAGGGTTTCCTTGGTGTATAAAAGGAACCCTAGGCATAGTTAATAGAGACAGATCTATAGAGATCAATTAATCATAGCTTGTAACCTAGTACGATTCAAGTTATAATATAAAGTGTGAGTTTGATAGAAGATCTCTGGTGTTTTTCTTAATACTGTTCTTCTTAACATTGTTGATTAGTTTCCGCATAATCAATAGTGTTCAGTCAGTGTTTCATTATTGTTGCTTTGGATTTATCTAAAGTAACAAACCCTTTGCAAGCTAAAGGTTCAAGATCTATTCAGTAAGGGATCCAACAAATGTCATAGCACTTGGAATGTATAAAGTTGTCACAACACAAGAATCATAAACAAACGAGGCTAAGAGTGGTTTATCTTATACATGAATGAATGATGCATCTAGTATTAGAAGACCAATGAATAAAGATTCACATGTCAAGAAAAGTGTCTTAGCTAACTCTAAGAATTCAGCAAAGAAAGTAGCAGTTTATGTTAGGAAAAATAAGCAAACAGATGATACATCTGCAAATGTTATCTCAAACAAAGAGAATGTAATTGATGTTAATGTTGCAAACGCTTCTAAAGCGAAAACTCTGTTATGTGTTTCTTGTATGCAAAATGTGCTTATTCCATGTCATGATAAATGTCTTGCAAATTATAAATTGAATGTGCATTCGAATGTTCGTAGAGCCTTCACAACTAATTCTAGAACACCAAAATCTTCAGACACTACTTATGTAGTTCTTAAGACTAGGTTTTCTGAAAAGTTGGCACAATCTAAGTCTTTAGATACTACTTCTGTAGTCTCCAAACCTAAGATTGATGTAGGAAGTATCTCAAAAGTTAAACATAAGGTCTCTAGTGCTTCTAAGACAAAGAAAAGAAATTTGCGAGAAAACTCTTTAAGCATATACATGAAGAACAAAATTCGAACAAGTCGCATATGGCAAAAATGGTTTGAATCACAACCAAATGTTGTTTGGTCTCCCGTTAACACGACTCTGAATGTTCATAATAGACGTTCAACTGTGAAACCATCGGGTTCTGTTAAGAAATGGGTAGTCAAATTGCCCACTTGTCCATGTGTTGTTTCTTCTTGTGTTACAAGTAGTTCAGATCGTTCTGTGGATTGTTGATAGTGATTGTCCAAAGCATATGACGTGTGATCGATCACTGCTGAGAAATTTCATTGAGAAATTCATGGGCATCGTTCGCTTTAGAAATGATAATTTTGCAGCAATCACAGGCTATGGCGATTATATACAGAGCAATATCACTATTTATCATGTATATTATGTTGAAGGTTTGGACATAATCTCTTTAGCGTTGGGTAATTTTGTGATGGTGATTTAGAAGTGGCTTTTCGTTTCAAGACATGTTACGTGCGAAATCTGGAAGGAGATGATTTGCTCACAGGAGGACGCGAATCTAATTTGTATACTATTTCCATTTCTGACATGGCTGCTTCTTCACCTGTTTGTCTGATGTCCAACGCAACTTCGACAAAGTCATGGTTATGGCACCGTCGACTCTCACATCTTAATTTCGGTACCATAAACGATCTTACCAGACTTGACTTGGTTGATGGTCTTCCAAAGTTCAAATATGGAAAGGATCACCTTTGTTCTGCTTGTGAAAGAGGAAAAAGCAAGAAAGCTTCTCATCCACCCAAATTGGTTCCAAGTGATCACTCCAAATTGGAATTACTTTATATGGATTTATGCGGACCAATGAGGGTAGCTTCGATCAATGAAAAGAAGTATATTCTTGTGATAGTGGATGATTATTCTCGATATACATGGGTTTACTTTCTTTACTCGAAAGATGAAACTCTAGAGATCATAAAGAAATTCATTGCTCAAGCTCAATTGAATTACAAAGCCAAAGTTTGCAAGATTCATACTGACAATGGTACTGAATTCAAAAATGCGACTCTTAAAGCTCATTATGAAAAGTTAGGCATCATGTAATAATTTTCAACTGCTCGTACGCCTCAGCAAACTGGAGTGGTTAAAAGACGTAATCGTACTCTTGTTGAGGCTGCTAGAACAATGCTTATCTTTTCTCGATTACCTGAATTTCTTTGGGCTAAAGCGGTGGCTACAACTTGTTTTACTCAAAATCGACCAATCATTCATACACAACATAACAAAACACCTTATGAGATATTACGCGGACGAAAGCCGAATGTTGAGTATTTTCATGTGTTTGACTCATTGTGTTATCCTACAAATAACCGAGATGATCTTGGAAAATGAAACCAAAAGCAGACATTGGGGTTTTTATTGGTTATTCGGAAACATCAAGAGGGTTTCGAATCTATAACCGACGCACCAAAAAGATTATGGAAACCATTCATGTCAAGTTTGACGAGCTTACAACAATGGCTTCTGAACATAAATGTTTAGAACCCGTGCTCCAACGATTCAACAATAATAACTCATCAGCAGAAACAATGAATACTCCATCCAAAGAAGATTTGGATAATTTGTTCGGTCCAATGTTTGAAGAATATTTTGAGAAGAGGTCTTCTGATACACTCATCAATTCCGCTGCACAACCGACTCAATTTCATGAAGACTAACATTCCACATCTTCAATCATTGTTGAAGATCATAAGGCTCCTCCCATTGAAACTACATCTGACGAACAAACCTCTCCACTCTCTTTGACAGAAGCTGATGAATTCATTCAAGAAGATTCTGCTGATTTTGATGGCAGTTTGAAGTTTGTATCATATAATCCTCCAAGTGATGAGGAAATTGAGTCCTCTACAGCAGCTCTAGAACCATCAAATGTGCAGAATTTCCACCAAGTACAACCCTCAACTCATATTCGGACAAAAGATCATCCTCTAGACCAAGTTATTGGTGACCCATCCAAACCTATAATGACTCATCAAAAGCTTCAAACAGATTCTGAGGTTTGCATGTATGCATTAACCGTCAGCACTATCGAACCAAAGAGTATCAAAGAAGCTATGACAGATCACAGTTGGATTGAGTCCATGCAAGATTAGTTGAATCAATTTGAGAGACTACAAGTTTGGGAACTCGTTCCACGTCCAGAAGGAAAGAATATTTTTGCTCTCAAATGGCTCTGGAAGAATAAGTATGATGCCGAAAATATTGTGGTCCTAAACAAAACTCGTCTTGTGGCAAAAAGATACAGGTAGGAAGAAGGCATTGATTTTGAAGAGTCATTTGCTCCTGTTGCTCGTCTTGAGGCTGTTCGAATGTTTATTGCTTATGCTGCTCATAAGAATATCACCATCTTCCAAATGGACGTCAAAACGACTTTTCTCAATGGTCCATTGAAAGAGGAGGTTTATGTCAGCCAACCTGAAGGGTTTATTGATTCAGAATTCCTAAATCACCTCTACAGGTTGAAAAAATCTCTATACAGTCTTAAGCAAGCACCTCGTGTATGGTATGACAAATTATCTTCTTTCCTAATTCAACATGGGTTCACTAAAGGTATTGTTGACCCGACTTTGTTCACACGATGTCACGGGGAAGACATATTACTTGTTCAAGTATATGTTGACGACATTATTTTTGGATCAACAAATCCAGATTTTTCAAAACGTTTTGCAAATCTAATGAAACATAATTTTGAAATGTAGATGATGGGTGAACTAAAGTTCTTTCTTGGACTTCAAGTTCATCAATCTCCCTGTGGCATATTTATAAGTCAGTCATAATATGCGATTGAGTTGTTAAAGAAACATGGTCTAGATGAGTGTGTCTCAATGAGCACACCTATGACAACTAAGAGATTGGATGCTGATTTACAAGGCACTCCTACTAATTAAATGACTTATCGTCGTATGATAGGAGGGCTAATGTACCTAATAGCAAGTCGTCTAGACATTGCTTATGCTACTTTTGCATGTGCTCGTTATCAAGCATGTCCTACGGTCAAACACCTTAAAGAGTTTAAACAGATCTTTCGGTACCTAAGACAGTCCTATAACATGGGCCTATGGTATCCGAAGGATTCCGGATTTGAACTAATTGCATATTCAGATGCGGACCATGCAGGATGTAAAGATGACTGTAAAAGCACATCAGGAGGATTGCAATTTCTAGGTGAAAAGCTCGTGAGCTGGAGTCCAAAGAAACAAGATTGTACTGCGGTGTCTACTGCTGAGCTGAATATGTTTCCTTGTCTGCATGCTATGCACAAGTCATTTGGATGCGTACACAACTGCTAGACTATGGATACAAATACAACCGGATTTCGATGTATTGTAATTCTAAGAGTGCCATTGCTATCTCATGCAATCCGGTCCAGCATTCAAAGACAAAGCACATAGACATCCGGTATCATTTTATTAAGGAACATGTTGAGAAGGGTACTGTGGAACTTTACTTTGTCGGAACAGAATACCAACTTGCGGATCTATTTACTAAAGCTCTTCCTAAAGAACGCTTTGAGTATTTGGTTCATCGCATTGGTATGAGATGTATGACTCCAACTCAGTTGGAAAGCCTGACAAAGTCATCTTCTTGAAAAGATCATACATCAAAAACATGTAAATAAATTTTTCAAAAACAAAAGAAAAAATTGAAAAATTCAAAATTACAAAAAAAAAGATTTGTCATATTTTTCAAAATCAAATACAAAAATATAAAATATAAAAACTCAAAAACATAATTTAAAGATCACATGATCAGATTCATGATTCCAAATTTTTAAAAACCAAGATTTCGATTGAAAATACGGGATCATAATCTGAGGGGGAGTACTTGAAAATTTTCATTCATATACATCATTTCAGAATTAAAATAAGAACAATGATCTCTCAAATAAACTAACATTTTTTTTGAAAAATGATATATTTTCGAGGGGGAGTTTTTATTTTAAAATTTTAAATTGGACTTTGAATAACAAAAATCTTTATTTTTCGGACTAAGTGTTTAGCATGATTTCATTCCAAGGGGGTGTTTTTGATAACATTGGTCAAATTTTGAAAAGTCATCATTACTCGAGGGGGAGTTTTTTTTTGAAAATTTGAAAACAAAATTCGGAAAATAAATGAGTTAAATCGAAAAAGAAAACTACAGGGACTGAAAATGTCATTTCTCAAAATTGATATTCGGTCACTATAAAAGGACGAAATTTTTTCTTTTTACATTTTATTTTTACCGAGTTAAATAATCGAGTTTGAGAAGAATATCAAAGAACGTTTTCCGAGTTCATTACAATGACTACAACCACTTTTCTTCATCAAACAAAAGTTGATATGAGTTTTCATCTAGATCTACGATGTTTTGAATTATCGAGTTTAAACTCGGAAAGGTTTAAAGATTACCGAGTTTATGATTTATCGAGTTTGTGATAAATTATTAAGATCTAGGACTATAATAATCAATGATTATACGGAAATAAGTGAAAATAGCTTAGAAATGGTCCTAAACCATAAATTCGATGCAGAAATTGAAACTCAGATGTAATTGGAGTTTATCGAGTTTGTTGAATATCGAGTTTGATTTGTTATCTAATTTTTGGAGTCTGAATAATGAAACTAAAACATAAACGGATCGAGTTTGCGTTTTCATAAGTCAAAGGGAGTTAGCTTTAATCTCTATTGGCAAACTCAGTCAAAGTCAAAAAGTCAAACTTGGTAAATTCAATAAGTCAAAATTCGGTTAAATCAATAAGTCAAAATCAGTAAAAATGAGATTTTTGGATAAGTGAATTTGTTTTGGTTAACTACTGAATGCTTATGATGATTAATACTCGAATGTCTGTGGAACAAAAAGATCTGTTTCTTTTGTTGTGTGTGTTCTAGCCCACACTCAAACCCTTCCACATTCCATTTCTTCTTTACTCTTCATTCAGCTGTTGTTTAATGAATCTTATCAAATCTAATGCAACAGTACTTTCTATCTCAACTTCTAATCCAAAATCAAGCATCCTTTGCATCAAATCCTTTGAGAGAGGATACCTTCTTTCAACCAACATATGAATGACTGTCACCATCTTTCAAGTTCTCTACTATGTAAACTCCACAGGCAACATATAATACTCATGTAACAATCTCCTAATTTTGTTGATTATACCAAAGTCCAACTTTGAATTCATTTCTTCTTTGAGGATTCCAATCCTTATCTTCAAATCTCCCAAAGAATCAACTCATTTCCTTCCATTGTGACTATCTGAGTAGCTGCTTCCTCACTATTCATAACAAGTGAAATAAATCTTGCCAGCCATAGATATGGAAGTACCTTTTCCAATAGAAGTTGAATGCCTGCAAGTTCCATTGGCACTGTAACTAAACAAGATAGTCAATCCAGTCTGTATGATACCTATTTTCAACCTTGTAATAACAGATTTTCTCTCCATTATTTCACTATCTATCGTACCTTCAAATGTAACAATCTTCAGACACTTTATGTGCTCATCATCCACTATCCAACATTGATTGTGGCTTTCTCTTTTCGCGTACAGCATCTGCATATGACCTACTATTTTCTCTTCTTTGTACCCCTGCCTGCTACATCTTCTGGCTTTGCAGGTACTTAGTAAGACATCTTCCTTGACAACTTCTCTTCTTGTCAGGTATCGCTTAGCCACTCCTTCATTCAGTTCCTTAATCTTTCTTTCATCCTTATTGGAACCAATAACAGTGAAACTTTCATCAAACCTTTTCACTTTCTCATATAAAGCTTGTATTTCTTCAAAAGTTTTATTCTTCAGGTCAGAAGAGGGTATTCTGTCTTCCAACATGTTTTAAGTAAGTCATCATCTGACTCCTGAGCTGAGTTCTTGTAGGTGGTCTGTTTTTAATGGCAGCAACTCTTTGTTCTGCAAGAAACCTTCTTTGGGCTGCAATTGTATCATGAAGGAATTTTGCTCTTTCTTCCATAGTGAACTGCTCTCTCTCTCGTTCCTTGAAGCCTTAGATCTAGAATCTATCAGACTTCAAATTTGCTTTGATGTCATCAAAATCTTGTATAAGAGCAGCATTTGTAGCTTCTTCTTCAGCAACTTTTTCACATCTTCTTACAGGCTTCCAATCCTCTTGCACTTTCTTGCAATCTCCTCATACATGATCAGCATCTTAAACTTCTTCTCAGATTTATTGATGTCCCTTCTGATTTCAGTGTCAGGATTCATCCCTCTTTAACCTTTTTCATGCCCTATCTTTATGAGATCAATCTTTTGGAATAGGCTTTTAAAGTTAAGAGAGATCGTTGTTGATGTCTAGGCCTCGTCTTTCAATATTCTCTACAATCCTTCAGTTCCACCTCCATTATCTTTTTCTCTTGAAACACTGCTTTGGCTTGACTCATGTTGAGAAGAAACTTGAGCAATAGTTTTTCATCAACTCCAAAAGTTGTAGGAGTAGGTTTAGGAGTTTTGGAGTAGCAACTTCTCCTTAGTTTTGATCAACAGTGACCTCATCTGTTCACTCAGTACTATCTTTTTCCTTGGCCGGTACTAACTTTTGCTTGTTAGTACCTTTATTGGTCCTGTCGGTACTATCTTTTTCCTTGTCGAAACTAAAGTGCATCTGCATACTAACTAATCCTTTTCCTTCCTTTCCTTGCTCTACAAGCACCACATATCTTTTCCTCCCTATTATCTTGAGCATCACCTCAGTCTCATATTGTCAATTTCATCATCATCAAGCTCATCAAAAGCTTTATCTTTATGGACTGTAGTTTCAGCCTTGGCAGATTTCCTACCCTGTTTGGATACAGACTCCTTTTGCATCTATTTTTTCTTCAAGGATTTCTTTCCTGCCAATCTTTGCTTCAAGGATACACTCTTCATCCAAGCTCTTATGTGTGATAACAGTATGGCTCTTACTTCTAAGCTTCTTGATATGTGCCTTCAAGTGTTGAATTTCTTTGGCTTGATCTGTAACCTATGTACACAAAGAGATACAAAGATCATACACACTTTGGAGTGTCATGCCACCCTCATTCCCTAAAAGGGATCTATCACTGGATAATTAACCTCCTTGATTCCCACCAGAATCCTCTGGAATGGAATCAGGAATATGAGTAGTAGGTGAAGGTCTAGGTGATGGTTCCAGGACTGAGGCTTCACATGAACTTTCACTTGGGTGAGGATCAGAGGTAGTAGGTTGTGATCAGATGAGGGTCTTTTTGATCCTGCATCCTCATCCTCTGTTGGTTGAACCAACATGTTAGAAAACAGAGGTGTGACTTTCCCTTAAAAATGTTTTCCCTTTTTGACCATAAAAGAGAAAACTTTGCTAGTTAAAAGCTAAAATAGAAAAATGGCACAACTCTTCTAAAAATCTTAGTATTTTGCGAAATAGTCAAATGAGTGCTAATGATAAATTTTGAAAACAAATAAGCTAAACACAGTTGAAGTGTTGAACTCAAATAAAGCATAACAAACTAAAAATAAGCACATAACACCAACTTAAAAGTAACAAAAAGCTTAAGGAAATCAGACACCATTCATACTCTCTTAACTAGAAAAGCTTTTTGCACAACTTATTTTTAGGGCTCAAAAAGCTAAATGACAAGCTAAAGGGCTAAAAAAGATTAAGTACTAGTCTCATAGATTACAAATAAAAAAATTAGGAAAATAAGATTACCAAATAAGCTGGAAAATAGAATTGAAAAGTGACAGATTATCAACTAATTTTTTCTTTTTTTTGCTTTTTTACTGAAAATGACTAAATGAGGCTTAAAAATAAGACTAAATAAGTTCTAACCTACAAGCAGCTTAAGAGAAATGCTTGTTAAGGCAAACTAAATCTTATTAAGCTAAATTGGGAGGCTATTTAACTCAATAAGCCCAATTTAAAACCTATGCCAAACACTCCTTTAAAATTTAAAACTTATTTTTAAAACTAGAACAGACTATATTAAGCTACAAACTCCAAAAACAGATGACTAAGTATGCTTATAATAAGGTAATAAGCCTAAAATTAACTTTAAATAAGCACTTAGAATTAAGCTTATCCTAATAGACAAATTCTACTACAGCAGTTCTAACTGCTTATGACAGCAGTACTAATTTCTATAAAAGCATCATTAACTTATTTAAGAAAGAGGTTTTTGCAAAATTTTAAACTAAAGACATATTAAGCCACCTTAAAACAGATTAAGCATGAAATAAGAAGCAATAAGCAAATAAGCAATAAAATACTTTAAGCTATAAAATGAAGAAAAGTGAAAGTACCTCAATCCCTTGCTCAAAACAGGGATTTATAACCTAATGAGCTCTAATTTCCTACCCAGCTTATAAATAAGCAAACTAAAAACCTCATAAGCCCTTCCCTAACTAGCTTATCTTCCAAGCTTATTTCCTTTTTCAAATCAGACTTTTTCAGTAACTAAGGTTCACACTAATGAGCTTAGTGAACTCATTAGTGTAAACAGAGATGTAAGGTGGCTAGGTAGCTTATCATGAGCTTATACGAGCTTATGACAACAGCTTATTCAACAGTAAAGCTTAAAAATAAGACAAAGATTAAAAATGAGATTAAAGATAAAACTCAACTTTTATTTATTGCATAAAATTGAGTACATTACATTGAAAGAAAATACAATAAATTTAAAAAAGACAATAATCTAATGATAAACCTAAAATAAGCTACACTACTCCTAGATGGTTTCTTCAATCTTGTGCTTTCTTCTTAAATAGGACTGGAGGTCTTTGCTTGGTGTGTTTCTTGTGCTTGTTGTGAAAGAGGCTTCAACGCTCTTCATCCTAGCCTTTCAATTTTCTTGTTCAACAAGCTCTACAATCTGAACCCTTGATTTAGTCCATGTCCCATCCACCAATCACAAATCCTAGGATTACCAGCGTGGTTTGGAAGCTTATGGAAAATAAGTAAGTGGGTTTGTGTCGGGTTTGCAGGGTAAAAATGTGGGTGGGGTAGCAGGGTGAAAGGGATGGATGAATAGGAGAGGGTATGGCGGGAAATTGGATTTGGGTTTATAAGGTTTTGAGCGGGGTAACGGGGTGTTAGGAAAAAGTACTTGAGGTGTTAGGGTTAAGAGGTTATAGAGGTTAAATATGTTGGTCCCCAACTATAAAAGGGTTAAAGGGTGTATGTGTTAACGGGAGTTAGTGGTAAAAGGAAGGCAAGGACTAACGGTTGTTATCATGGTTTTGGGCCTAGGAGTTGGGCCAGATTTTATAGAAAAGGGGTTTTGGGCTTTTTTAGCTTTTAAGGCTTATGTAATCTTTGATATAAATGCTTAATGGGTTGTCCCGGCCCATTAGATGGGTGCGGGTTGGCCCATTAAGTATTTCTTCGGTTTCGGCTTCGGTTTCGTCTTTGACTTGTTGACTTTGACTGGTTGACTTTGACTTTGACTTGGACTTTTTGACTGGTTGACTTGACTTTTCGCGCTCTTTTCATTCTCGTGCTTGGTTTTGTCATTTTGGCTTTGTTTTTGTCCTTTTCTGAATATCCGTTACCTGCACAATCATAAATCACAAAACACACAAATACATTGTGTTTTTGGTATATTTTGGTCATTTTAGGCTCATTTTTATAGGCAAAAGGTATGTGTAATTAAGCACATACCAAAATCCCCCATACTAAGATATTGTCGTGTCCTCACGCAATGCCATAAGTAAACACTTTGGAAAACCAAGAATCTCAATCCCCCTCGACTAATTACCTCGAAAAGTAGCTAAGTGTTCATCAAGGGGAATTAAAGAATCAACAGCTTTGAAAAGCCCCGTTTTGACCATTTTTAAATATTCACACTTATTCCCACACATATTTTTGTATTTTTCCTTTTTCTCATTTTTTGTACTTTTCTTTTTAAGCAACTAACTAACATGTTTGACTTTTGTTATTTTCATAACCGTTAGGGATCATAGAACAAGAAACATTTCAATCCTAAAATGCCCCAAAAAGGATAAATTCATCGTCCCCGAGTTTTCACTTGTCCCAAACCAAACTTAAAACGAAATCACCGTTAAATATAACTTAAAATGATAACACTACTCATTTTTATAACTTGTGAACTTTTCACTCCCGACAATTATTATATATTAGGTGAATGTGCTTATTTCGAATTTCAACCATAGATCAAACGTTTTACAAAAATTTTATGCGTCACGTTCCACCCAAAAAGTAATGAGTTTGAAGGCGAGATCATCCCATGTAGCGACTTTCGTCTCGGCACATCCCAACCTTGCGGCTAAGTGACCAGGCTTTTGACACCCCACAGAGACTAGTATCGGGACTCATGGACCTTCGGTTTCAAAACTCTTGGATTTCCCGTATATACATAAAATCACAACTTAAAAACAGAATAGTCTTAGTTCAAAAGCATATTTAAATTTAAGAAAAAGAGATTTTCCCTATATTTATTAAATCACACATATACTACACTTAATATAATTACACATCCTTTAAACTAAAGAAATCCTCGACCTTTTAGAAGGCTGCAACATCGGTTGTGAGCCGGCAAGATGCAGCAAACTTTTATCGGTCTCGGATAATTACTATGTGCCTTATTTAGAAGACTGCAACATTGGTTGTGAGCCGGCAAGATGCTGTGAACTTTTATTAGCCCACAGTTTTTATTATTATTATTACCTATTTTTTTCTTTTTCTTTTTTTACTTTATATTACCATGATATAGAGAAAATAAATTATTATTGATATCATCCATACTTCAAAAATTATTGATTTAAGTTTAATTTTCGAAGAGAGCACGTATTATTAGT